>JAOWAY010192606.1:0-10219 GCA_028565895.1 Goniobranchus geometricus | reverse complement strand
GAGAGAGAGAGAGAGAGGGAGGGAGAGAGAGACAGAGAGACAGAGAGACAGAGAGAGAGACAGAGAGACAGAGAGAGATGAGAGAGAGAGACAGAGAGAGAGAGACAGAAAGAGAGGGACAGACGGAGATGAGGATGAGGATGATGGTGGTGGAAGTGGTGGTGGCCGGGGCGGTGGTGGTGATGAGGATGAAATGTTTCAACATTTTCTATAAAATTTCAGGTAATTTATTTGAGATTCATATACATTTTGGAAGCCAGTTGGCCTACTTATTTAGTATTAACGAATCCCTCACAGCCTTCTCCCATCCCAAGCCTTTGTTCCCCCACCCCTTACAAAAAAAAAAATGCTTCAAAAGACAAGCATCATTGTCATAAAAAGTCAAACTTATCAAGACCTTGATCCTTTGACAGAGTCCACTGATTAAAAGACGACTATAATGCATAAAGTTCAGTTTACACAGAGCTCAACTAGTAAACATTTTGCCAGTTATAGTTATAACAAGGTGGCCCGGTAATTCAGTAGGTGGCCCAGTAGCTCAGTTCGTAGAGCGCCTGACTGTCATGCAAGATGGCCCGAGTTTGAACCCAGCCGGGCAGTGGATTTTTTTTTTCGGGGCCCCCTGTTCACCCAGCAGTATAAATGGGTAAGCTAGGTCTTTCTAGACTTAGCGGAAGTAACGGCAGCGTGGAAAGCAATGGCAAACTACCATAATATTATGTCGTATGCCTAGTATAATTTGGGCTCTACCCCTATTTCCCCTATACTTAGTCATGGGTACGGGACTAACTTTACTTTACTTTATAATAATTGGACCTTGATAGTTCTCTGTCTTTTTTCTTTGTTTATTCATTCATCTAGGACTAGGCTGGATGATGTTGTAGAATTAACATAGAGCATTCATAACACGGGGAAACTAAGTAGAGTAAAATCCAAAAGCAAAATGTTATAAACATTACCGTACAGATTATTGAAAAATCTTATGGGCCATTCTAACATGATATGGGCATAACTACAGTCAATTACGAATGAAAAACTGCCTTAAATGTATGGTCACAGTAAAATTGCTGTCATAAAGCTTGGGGAAAACTCTGTTGAAGAATCAAAATTCATATAATATGATTTAACCTCATTTGAAAAAAAAAAAAAAAGCATAAATCCACACCTTTAATATGATAATCAGAAAAACCACCTTAAAATCTTAACAACCCTTTCATTTGCATACTCTGATTGTAAACCAAACAAAGAATAGATAGAAAATGAAGAAGAAGAATGCAAATGTCTTTTCAGTTGTGCTACATACACTACTTAAAAAGGCTGTGTGATGTAGTCAGCTTATAAAACTAGAATGAAGCAGTTAATTAAGTGTAATCTTTCTAATGTAAACTGATGATGCAGCCAATATAACCATGTTGAAGGGAGCTGACAGATAAAAGGGTCAAAATGATAACCTTTTGGACACAGTTCTCTGTCAGATAACAAAAAGCAGACAGTCAGAAAATCAATCAGACAAATAAAATAAAAGAAAACATCACATTTATCTTTTGTCATCTAAATGATTGAGTATTATTTACAATATTTGTAACATATTCGTAGTTATCTAGATATCATACTCAACATAGTACAGATAGCAGCCATTTATGTCTTAACAGATGTAAAGAGGGTCATCGCCAATGTTGTATACTCTTTAAGCTTTTCTCTTTATGTCTCTGTACCATTGGAATAGTAACGATCATGCAATATTTTATTACTTAACTCTGGCATTCAAGATTGGATCATTTTCTTCCTTTTTAATTTTTAAGAAAGGAAAGAGGTATGATCAAGTAATTATGGAGTATGACATAAAATCATAAAAATAAAAATATTATTTAGATTTTAAAAAAGAAGGAAAAGGCCAGACATTCAATACTTCTGTGTAGTCTCTAATCTTTTGGAGAAAGTAGAAGAATGTTAGTTGTGTAAAAATGATTTTTGGAGTAAGAGTATAATTAAATGGCAATATTTTTGGAAGCTTAGCAAGTATTATGGCAGAGCACATTTGGATCATTTGATAAATGGCTGAGAGATTTGTATTTTTCAATTCAATTCTCAACAACAAAAATACCTTAAAATATATTATAAGAGCAAGAGAATGAGTAAAATTGGCAAAATACTGGAGACAATAATTGGAGACAGAATCTTGAGATATCAAAATGCAAAAGATCAAACAAACATCCTGAAAGCAGACTAATTTCCTCTGAAAATGCAATGCACCTCGACCATTGATAATTACAGCTTTATCCTTATGTCAATTATATTCTGCACCTCCATGAGACATCAATCATATCCATTTAAACTGTGCATACATGTCAACAGAGAATTTCTTTTGTTCCATCTGCCTCATCAGGAGAACACTGCACTTAGATGTACTGTGGTTGACAGTCTGACAGACAGGCAATTTCTTTCACCAATTATGTAAAAGCCAAATCACAAACTGTCCCCTTATTACAATGATGATCTGTAAATTAAATTTATGAGGATTTGCTCACCAAGCTCTGATGAATAAAAAAAAGAAAACCAAAAAAATGGTTACCGGATATAAACTGGATTTCAAGCTGACATCAAATAAATAATCTACAAAACACAAGTGAGTAAAAACAGAAAATCTTTGTGTAATTAATATAGCATGCTTAGCATATTCACTGAAGAATTAAACTTCACTTCTATCATAATTTAATCAACTGCCATGCAAAATAAGGATACGATTCTGATTAGCAATACTGTAATATCATATAATAAAACAAAAATAGATATGATAAATTGTGCCATATTTTTAATCCATGACACAAAATCTAAATCAGATAGACTGTTTTAATAGTATAGATGTGGAGTCTGAGAATGGAAATGTTCTGTGAGCAAGACAAATATATATACTTCCTACATACTCTAAAATTCCAATACACTACAATTAATTATTTATTATGATAAGTTTATGCATAATAATAATAAGTTTATTGTTTTACTTTTAATAATCTATAGCAAAGCCGGCTTTTTAAAACAATCAACAGCAGCAGCCTTTTAAGTCCCCCCCACCCCTCCCCTCTCTGTCTCTGTCTCTCCCTCTGTCTCTCTCTCTGTCTCTGTCTGTCTCTCTCTCTCTCTTAAGACCAGGAAGTGACACAAGTCAGACAAAATGATAATATGATGCCTGACAAAAGTAAAGAATTGGTACATCATATTCTAAACCTTATAGTGTGGCTGCAAATGCAATATGGAAGTTTGAAATGGTTATAAAATCTACTTCTTAACCATTCTGAAATTGACAGTTACATTTACAGTTTCAGAATTTACTTTATAAAATTTCATCCTTTTCCTATTTTCAAATGGCATATAACGTTGGTGAAAATGCCAAAACATGTAAGTCTGAAAATATTCAATTGGTGGATAGGTCAACCAGGTACGTCGGCCGGAGTAATTAAAAACAAAATAATGCATTAAAATTAGTAATAGTCTGGTCGATTAAGTGTTGGACCATTTAAATTTAAGAATCCCATCTGGACGCTATTATAGTAAAAATGTTGGACATAATATTGTTTTTTTAATCTCCTGTTAAATGTTGACTGACTGGAAGATATACAAGGTTTGGCATTTTCACTGACGATAAGTCAGGTAGATGGTTCACCGGGTAGGAGAAACAAAAGACAATAAAACCAGAGAAGAATTTTTAAAATTCCAAAGTAGTTGTCAAAGCTACAGTAACAGCAATTTAAAAATGTTTAAATCCCCTTTCCCTTGTTTAACTCCATTATAAAATCCCTCAAGATTCAGTGGCAAACAAAACCAACAGAAAAAATTAGCTTGGAAGAAGACCAACAACAAGAGGGATACCTAGAAAACATTTTTTGTTGTTGCTGGCACTTACTTGAGACTGATAAAATGCTCTCTCCTATAAGAGCAAAGCATATCTTATTTTAAAACCTTATCATATTTAAACACAGATGAACACATGGTGATTTTTTTTGCTTATATAAACAGATCAATAATGTTGAAAAGACCCAAACATCACACAATTCAGCTTCATAAGCCTTAAAATGTATGAGGGCTACACAGATTTACAAACTCAAAGTGATTTCTTCAGTAAAATAATCCTTAGCATAATTAGAGCTCAAGTAAAGCCTGCCGTCAATAATACAGTAAGAGCATCAAACTTGAACACATCCAGATGCTGACTTGGTACTTCCTGGGTAAATTCATTGAACTGTTATAGCCGATGTCCATACATAGAATACACACACATACATTTTATACAAACATTAAATGTCAACTAAACAAAAATTAAAATTTAGCACCGGGGCTGGCGGGCGGGGGAGGAATGAAAAACAATGGTGACCTTTTAAACAAAAGGTAATTTACAAGGTTCCCAGTAAAATAGCACCAAACACATCAAATAATATAATTTTTTGTTGTTTTCTTTATAATGAAATGAAGAATGAAAAGACTGAAAAGCCTTGAACCCAAGGAGAAAGGGATAGGTGGATAGAGACATGCTGTGGTGGTGTCTGGGTAGGAAAAAACGAGTGAAAACTTACGCTTATTCAGACGTTATTCTCACCTAAACATAGAGCAGAATGTAAAGAATGGTGTTTATACAACGTTGTTAAAAATAGAGAACTGCCTTAAAGAGCAAACTAAAATGTGAAATCACATGCACATCTATGAGAAATTGTCTTCTTAAGTTTGATGAGGCCATTTAGTCTATGAAACTGGTTCTTATCAATGGTTCCTGGGGTAATAAGCAAAACATAGGATGGCTAAACGTTATCTGAATGGACAAGAAATCAGTTCAAGACTACCTGGCTGGGTTGAGGAAATAACTTTGGGGAATTTCTCTCCTTCCTTCACGTTTTACCAATTCTGGGTTGCCACAGATCACCTGTTCTTTAGTTTAAAGGCTTTACAAAATTTTGTGCCACAGATCACCTGTTCTTTAGTTTAAAGGCTTTACAAAATTTTGTGGCAAGGATCTTATGACAGATGTCCTTTCTGATACAACCAAGCCAGGGCTTACAGAAACGTGAAAGAAGTAGAGATGGGAAGAAAGAATGAACAGGATTTTCTCCTTGCCCAGGCCTTTCAGAGCACTCTTTCAATTTTTTCCACAGCCAAGGAATCTTTAACCAGCCCAATTTGTATATGGGACCTTCAAGTATATCATCTATCTGTCATTGATCTAGTCAATCTCTTTATCATGGAATCAGGGAGCTGACAGATCCCAACTCCACTACCTAGGAAAGAATACAGCAGATGAACCTGTTAAGCATATCACAGAAGCAATCTAACAATATCTTTAACTGTTTATGGCTGAGTATTCATTCCCACATGAGTTAAGAGAGGTGGGGTTTACTTTTTTTGCATACTTTTTTTCCTGACCGTGGTGAATCTCTTCACTTGTATGGGGTTGAGCAGCTGACATTCTCAGATCAAAGAAATCCAAGACAAGGACAGAATAAAACAGTAAATAAAATTTATTCTTTACTTCTTCAAGACTACATTAAATCATAGCCAAACCCCAAAAAACAAACCCACTTAGCTTACCAAAACAATTTCTTTTTCGCTAATTTCCAACAAATCAGGATGTCATTTGAAATTATAATAAGTTGACGTTTATTTTAAATTAACATTGTATTTCAAACATTCCTTTAAAGGACTAGGCCAGTGGAAACATCATTGCCTATCACAGGTCTGAAGCATAAAGTGGTAAGACTCATTTCAAATCATTTAGAGTACATGATGCATTATATTACTCCTTTATGCCAGAGAATTTAATAATACCTAGATGCTATGCAAAAGTCCTCTACTTGGGTCAGGAAACAATAACTCAACACTAACCCAATTCAAACCTACATCTATGGTTCAGCCCAGCTGTTTCAGTGTGAAAACATGCCTGATGTATAAATGACTGTCTCTAGAGCTCCGCCTTTGCCATGGCAAAAGTAACTAGGGATGAGCCTACAACTGCTTCTGTCAAAATAATGGATTATTTGCTCGAATCAATTAAGCACATTCATCTGTAGGAAGACTTAAGTTTCAACTTTAAAAATTCAGTTTTGACTGTCACAATTTTGTCATATTGTAGCATAACACACCTAGCTGCAACCTATGAATTTTATTCCATGATAGCTGCCATAAATCTTCAATATGACTCAAAAAGTAGAAACAGCCATTATGGTTGGAATATATTACAAAACAATTACAAATCAAACCTCTTAAGATCAATGAAGTTTATGTTACATTTATCTATAACAAGCATCGATACTGTGCTATTTCCACATCGAAGGAAGGCGAATTTAAAGTGGAGACTGACATGGAGCAGACGAGCGAAAGTGGGATGGAACAAACAACAAATCTTCAATAAATTCAAAAACTGATTGAAATACAAAACCAAAACCATTCCTGCGCCCTTGAAGGCATTTCAAACATATCTGCCAAATATGGTTGTCGTAAGTGCTGTGGATTAAAAGCCTTTTGCGTACCAAGTTGGCCTGAACTCAGCTTGATATAATAGATGATAATAATGATACCAGAAATATTGACCCAAAGTCTTTATGGTTTACATCCAAGTCATTACCAAAGGTTGAAGGCCTTTTCAAATGCATTTCCAGTCAAATTTCAGACGCCAATCTCCAAGTTTCCATTACCGTAGGTTCAGCAGGTTGATTTAGACATAAATGGACAGCACCCTCATGAAGAGCTGGAGCCATGAATACAAAAAAATGAGGAAGGAGGGGGGCGGGGGGAGAGAAAAAACCTTGCTTTTCCAGAGCACTCCACATCTAGGCTTAAAGGTCAACCAACCTCTTGTTACACTTTTCTCATCAATTTATAGACCTAAGCCGACACATTGATGTTAATCCCATACCATTTTTAGACCAAAAGCCGATAATTGATGTTAATTCCATACCATTTCTAAACCCTCAGCTGGCACATTGATGTTAATCCATACCATTTCTAGACCCTAAGCCGACACATTGATGTTAATTCCATAACATTCATTGACCCAATGTGAACCCAAAGTCCTTAACTTATAATCTACTTAAAAGGCTTAACTTTGATAAAGACAAATTCAGCACCATTTAGTGATGGGACAGAAAGAAAGATGTCTGAATGTAATGGTCCTTTTAAATCTCAAAATATTGATTTGTCAAAGAAATAAAGTGAACTGTGATTAATTACAAAATGGAACAAATGGCACCTTCCATCAAATACAGCAGTAACCTAGACAACAAACTATAAGACTTTAAGTTGAACAAATCCTCCGGCATCAACAAATAAGAAAATAATAAAGAGGAGAAGGAGAAGAAAGAGGTGAAGATAAGATGAAAATGAGGATGAGGTCATGGACACCAACTGCTATTTCATCCCCTCAACTTAATTTCATCCATTCAACCTATCACTCTGGGGCCTAATATGTAAAATATCTTAAAATTACGGTGACTTTTAACAAGTAAACAGCATAAGAATATTTTTTAGAACTTGACAATTCTGAAAGACAGATTCAGAATTTCTCAGGCAAAGTGAAATGAAAGTTTCCTACCAAATTATTTGATTGCCTGAGACAAATCAGTATTTGATACAAACAGACTTTGTTTTGAACGATTGTTTAGATTTGCAGTATTCTTAGAAACATTCATGTTGTGTCAAAACATAGGGTGATCAGAAAGACTATTTCAACAATATTTGTGACTGGATGAAATTGTATTGTAATAAACTGAAAAAAAAAAAAAAAGAAAAGGAAAGAAAGAAAAAGATAGACAAATTTACTTATGCCAATGAGCCAAAGGTTGGTAGGTCTAAAAAAGTAAAGTAAACTACATTAACCAAAAAAAAAAAAAAAAAAAAGGATGGAAGAGTAAAAAAGAGAAGAGAAAATCAATAAACAAATACAGACAATAAAATGTGATTAAATCTATGCAACAATTCAAAGCTAAGAGGCCAGATCACTGCTGGTTGCAAAAAGGGAAAGGCCCATAGCCACAAAAATGAAAAAGAAGCGTGTTTAGCACATCGTTGTCAATGGGTGGTTTCCTTGTCTTCCTACCCAACAATTCCAAGGAAAAGTCAATTTCCAGTGGTTGATTGCTTTTTTCAACATTGTTCTCCAAGCCTGAAAAATAGGCGTCAGGTGCTTGAAAGCACCGAAGTCAACTTGACTCATAAATGGCACATGTCTTAGATTACACACCATGAAAATGTTATTAAAATCTTATACCTGTAAAAACATTATTTAATTTATTAGTCAGTACACACAAAAGTGACAAGAGAAAAAAAAGGAGAGAGACAGGTGACAAATTTTAGGATTTCATCCAGAATAAAATGTTGGACAAGATTGAGAAGGGAATCAACGATCAACAATAGATAGATAGCTAAATGGTTAAGGTGTCAATCTTGGGATTGGGAGGTCATGGGTTCAACTCCCACCAATAAGGTCTTGTGTTTTTTCAATAAACAGGAAAAATTTACTCTTATTGTTTCACTTGACAGATGTTACATGAATATCAGGCAATAGGTTGGTATTGTGCTGATCGACAGATGTTAAATGAATACCAATTGTTGCGCTGAATAGCCTTCACTTTATTGTATACTCCCCAGGGATCATGCCTGCCAGTGGATAAAGTATAGTAAAACACTTTGAGACTGCTCTTAGAAAGGTGGACAACGCTATATAAATGCAGTCTTCATCTTTATCTTCAATAGCATTATTTAGGCATGGGCTTAAAAGGGGAAACCACTATCCAATGAGAAAACTTGTGATACTTTATAGCATTATATTAATAGGAAAGGGATATTTTTTCCCCCACATTGAAAATTGTTTAATGTCGTGTGAAAAGAGTTCAAATTATATTACAGAAATAATATTGAATAACTTGAAAAAATGATGTACTCTAAAAGGAAAAAAAAGAGACGCATCATCGGTACTTCACAGAACATACAGCAGTGTTTCTTATAATAATTTTTTTTTTCTTATGCATAGAATCCCAATTCTTCAGTGATTTGTCCTTTTTCTTCCCTTTTATTAATAAATTTTCAAAGATGGGGTTGGATTTCTACCTTGAAAAACTTTTTGAAGAAGCACCAATTTTGAAAATCAGTTTGTAAATGCACCTTTTCAGTTTTTAGTCAGTTTCATCCTGAATCAACAATTTACTTATGTAAAGAAGCTTCAACATTATACCACTACTACGACTCATGAATGTTAACAACATTAAAAATTTTTTTTTTTCTTAACTCCGGCAATTAGAAAATCGGTTTGTCAAAACTTCATACGTTTCTGAAATGACTACAGACTAGTGTCAAAAATGGTTTGGGAAACAGTTGTATTAATAACAAATACAATAAACAATTAACACTGTTCAAAGGGCTAAAGAATTGAAAAAAAAATTGGAAACTTTTTCAACAGCATTTTTAGTTTTTGTAAATAGTACTAAGGGTGCTATCCGCTCCTTTCACAATTTTTAAAGTGAGAGTGAAAGTTTTAGAGGGCATTTATGTATATGTAAAGTACTTCTTGCAATAAGAATTACTTGAAAATCATAAGATGCTACAGTACAGTAAACTGTAACAAATCCATACAAAATGCACGTAATGTATTTTAAAATGCTGCAATGGTATACATTATCTTAGTTATCACAAAGGAAAAAATGCAATATTCAACCTACAATAATTTTTAGAGGAAAATATTCTAAACTTCATCAATACAAACTGAGCAAGATTAAATGTTATCTGTGATTAATAACGTATACCGTAATACCATGCACTGAATCAGAAACAATATTGGGGATCTGAGATAAATGTTGCAATTTTTAGCTTAATGTCACTTCCAATCACACACAGTATGAGAAATATTGTATAAGCTCAAACTGAATGTTATCTCCTTCATAAATAAAATCTGATTGGAGGAAGCATGATACAAGAAGCAAAATCAAAATGGCACATCACAGAAGAAAAAACCCCACTAAAATTACCAAACAAACAATACCAAAGACAATTAATGCATTCAATACAAAATGTTGACAAAATTTCTGATTTGGGAATCTTTGGTTGAGACATTGTTTGAGATCTTCTTCAATTTCAAAGGTGAGAATATCAAATCAATTTTTAAAAAAAAGAAGAAAAAAAAGAAGAAGAAGAAGAAGAAGAAGAAGAAGAAGAAGAAGAAGAAGAAGAAGAAGAAGAAGAAGAA
>JAOWAY010192495.1:0-10222 GCA_028565895.1 Goniobranchus geometricus | reverse complement strand
ATATATCTATTCTAACCTCCAATTTCCTTTACCTTCGTGGATCTTACACTTTACAAAAGTATAAAGTTACTATGGGGCAATGCTTTGACTTGACAAAATAGACTTGATAGTCAAGCCCAAATTATTATGTCCTTTACAGATAACTATACTGTTGTTGTGACGTACCCTGACTGCTTTCCAGTGAGACATACATTTTTCAGTAAAGATGGAATAGAACTTACCACGTGAGTAAATTCCTGTTTCGACTCGAAACTTCTCCCCAATGTAGAGAAATAAAGGCATTTTGTTGCATCGAAATCCTTCACTATGCATGTGGGTTTAAATTGCTTGGAATGTCGATATCAGTATGGTCTTTCTTTTTTTTTTTTTCAATTTCTCGTGGTTGTGTTGGACTGTTAACCTTTTGACTGACTGATTTGGACTAACATTTCTTAAATGATCTTCAACGGCAAGAGACAAAAGGGGTAGATAGAAAAACAGCATCTATATAGTGGCATTTCCAGTACTAAAAAGACCTTTTACAATTACATAATTTTACTCCATGAGCAACTGTAACGTGGGACTTTTAGACGAGGACTTGCATCCCGTCAGGCGCGAATACATTCAATCTTAATTAAAAGGTCAAAAACTAGGAGTGCGTAAACTATGCTGTATTGAACGGCCTGCTAGATCTTCTCATTCAGCCTTGAGTTGATTGAGGTACGGTAAGGCCTTCTATATAGTGTACACTATATAGAAGGCCTTGGGTACGGTCGTGCTATGGAAAGACATTGAGGCCAAGCGGATGCATAGACCGCTTTGAGGTTGTCTTGGTTATGTGAACGACGCCATAAACCTACATGCCTATACATCTTTGTTAATTGTTTTATGGTTTGGTTTTGTTGGGCTTTTTTGTTCTCCCTTTTCCTTAGGTCTATAAATCCTCATTTTGACTTTAGGAGGGGGGTGCACCCTTATATTATGGAGGTTAACATTTTAAAAATAAATCTGAATATAAATTATGGTTATAGAATCAAATTATGGATGTTTAATCTGATTATCTGTCATGTGCATAAGTAGGCACGACACTTACGTACAGAAGTATGGCTTTCCTTTAGATAAACAAGCATAAAACTGATAATATGTTCGTGTGTTGTGTACACAGTGATAATATTATCCTTTATTACAAAAACAACATTGTCTTTTGGGGATTTTCTTTCCAACAGGTTTTATGACCTCCAGTCTGGTATTTCTGATCCTGAACTTTTCATTCCTCCCAAGGAATGCAGCGTGCCTTGAAACAGCCATAGATGTCGATCACAATAGATACAGTTTCAATTCATTCCATTTTCAATAATCTCTGCTCTAAATTTTCCTACACTTTTTGCATTGATATATTATCTAATCTATTCACATATTTTCATAATACCCATCATTGATATAACATTGTCTCATCATAAATCTTTGTCCGGCACTCAAATATTAGTATACTTTTTATTTCACTATTACGAATAAGCAATTATTTCATTTATTTTTACGCTTTGATTTGTCAGTCATTTAATACCAATTGTAAAAAAAAATAAAATCAATAAATTTGAAAATAAATAAAGGCATGTAAAAATTGATCGCATCCTCTTATTTTGTTTTGATATCTTCGTTTTTGTGTGGACATGTAGTTTCGTCCTGTTAAGAACAATAACTGAAAATAGCCAAACATTATAATGAGGCCTACTGGAATTTCCTGTTATCGTACCTGGAACAGAGTGAGAGACATTCCACTTGCCTGAAAAAGTATGAGACACAAACAGCTATTAAATTCCACTTTAAATGCTTAGTGTATTATATAGATCTAACATTATGAAAAAAACACTTTTTAAAATCAGCAATAACATTCAATGCAATTAACTAAAACAATGTTATTTTTACGCAAAAAGCATCAAGGTGAATTTTAATTACATCAATAAATTATATGAAACTTCCTGTACTGAGAGGGTAACCCAATTGGCAGGAATTGAAATAAAAAGAACGAAGATACCAAACAAAACAGTCACAATTTGTTCCTCCTCTGTACAGGCTATAAATATGGATTGTCCCATACAATCTATCGATTGGTTTTGATCGGGGATAGAGGGAAGGCATAAGAAGCCCTCTGAAAGTCCAGTCGGAGAAATTTAAAGACGATGGGCTGAACACAATGCCAACGGTGAATGTGCCAGGATAAAATAGAGCTGAGAGGTCCTTGAAAGCTTATCTATTACAATGTACATGTATGCATCATGAAAAATAAAAGAACGTAAATTAGTGAGTTTTACAAATACTTTTAAAATGCTGATTAATTCACTTTGCTACATAACATTCCTATTTGTATATGTAAAATTCAGTACGACAAGGAGAGAATGTTTGCAGTGCGGGGTGCGATGATCTATGATGGCACCAACAAACGCATCCGTGAGATTGAAGATGAGACTTTTAACACCACCAGAGTTGTCTACGACAAGCTAAAACTTTATAATGAGGTGAGTACCGGTAAAGAGTTTCATAACAAAGCATAGTTTTATTTATCTAGTCAGAATTTATATTCAAAAGAATACCGGTAACCTACTTTTTTCATATTCTGTTTTCTGACTGACTGCTCTAAAGGTAAGATTTGACAACAGAACAGGACGACCTTCTCTTCTAGATAAAATCAGTGTGTGGCATAAGATATTTTCAGTTGATTTTTAAGTCTTGTCATAAAATAGTGTTAAGGTACGTGAAAAGAAAAACAGTCGTTCAACAGCAATAATTCTAATAGAAAATAGCATGATGGTGTCAAAAGTGGCCTGTTCTGTCCTTTTTCTGAATAGCCAAATATGCAAATTCAACGCCATATATTTGTACTAACAAACGACTTACAAAAGAACAAACAAAACAAACAAACAAACACACACACACACACACACACATCAAGTCACCTCCATGAAGTTCCATTGTAAACAATGAAGTGATTGACACATAGTCATAGACATATTATTAATGATAGTCTTTTTTTTAATGTACCGGTACCCAATTGAGACTAATGAAGGACAGATTTTAAGCTGTATAATAACTCACATTCAGATGTAAACAACAAACAGAAGTCGATACAGATGACACACCATTTCCTGCTTATCGTTTCAATATTAATATTGATGGTTTCAGAACAAAGAATACACCGTTGATGTGAAGACCAGGAAATGCAATGTTACAGCACCACGCCATCCCTTCCATCCCTATGGAGTGCCACCTGGTGGTAAATTTATGGCAGAAGCTGTCATTGGAGCCGCTGGTGTTGTTGGAGAATCTGTCACCGTTGCTGATTTCGCAGAAAGATCAAATTCTTGTGAGTTGTAATATTTAATTATCTGCTTGTTTTGAAAAATATATGCTCTTGTTGTGTCTTCTTTGTGTCAGGTGGAATGGAGGGGAGTTAGAGAATGTCTGATATTCAAAGTCAAAAGTATGCACTTAATTTTATTGGATTTGAACACAAGCGACTTGTAAAAATTAAAAGAATTATAATATCAATCTGAAAATAATATTGCCTGGGATTCACTGACGTTATATCATGAATAATCCTACTCTGTGATGAAAAGTAAATAGGAAGCTTTCACACACCGGTAATTAGTTAAGTTATAAGTTATAGGAAACAATTCAGCCTATGCGTAAATATAGTACAAAGATATGTTATTATATAACGACCGTAGTAACAATAATGTCATTACTTTCTTCTTCCTCCCGCTATTCCCATAGAGATCTTTCACAGTGGATGTATTGCTATCTCCATTAAGTATTAAGGCCTGTTCAATGTATCCTTCCCTCTCATATCCATTGTCATAGCTTTCTTAATTCCTTAAATGTTACTTTTTTTCTTCTTCTTCTTCTTCTCCTCCTCCTCCTCCTCCTCCTCCCCCTCTTCCTTCTTCTTCTTCTTCTTGTTCTTTTTGTTCTTCTTGTTCTTGGTTTATTCTTCTTCTTCTTCTTCTTCTTCTTCTTCTGGGTATTATTGTCAGTGTTAGTGCGCAATTTCGTTGACGCTACATATTTGTTGGTTTTTTGTTTGATTTTTCTCTTTGATTTGGGTTTGTTTTTTGTTCTGTTCTTTTTTTTTTGTTTCGTGTCTAAGGGTTGTTGACTAAGGAGCATCGAGTTTTAAAGACGCCAAGCTATTATAACGTTTGACAAAGACTGACATGTTGTTCCATAACGTTACAGTCAGGGTCTGGGGGAAAATGAGTGTAACTGTCTGTTGATTCTGGTAGCATGGAAGTTTGATCACCTGATCTGTTTGGATGAGTACATTGCCATTGGTCCTGTCAGCCCAATCAATCAACTTACGCAGTGACCAGCTGTCTGTTCCATCAAGGCTATCCATCAAAATCCATGCCAGGTTTCTTTGGGTGCTTCTTTTCGTCCTACCAGTAGTGTATGAGTAATTATTGAGCTTAAACGTCATGATATTCTTTTGGACTTTCTCTAATTCTTCTATAAAATTTCGTATGAGGTTCCCAGGAATCATCCATATTCCAGTTCTAGAACAGGTTTTATAACGGCTTATGCCACTGTTCCGAGGCTGTTACCTTAGACTTAGATATTACATTGGAATGTGCTCTCAATTAACACCCTTAAGTATTAAGCATGGATATTTATAGATAACAGTGTTGTGTATATGATAGCTTGTTTTAATTTGATTCTCTTTGGTGACAATTTCAATTATCAAATCTTAGCATTTTCCATTTCCTTCCCACTGCTGGCAAGAATCTAAGTCTTTTTGGAGGGTGATGAGATCATTGATCCTTTTAATTTCTCTATAGAGAGCATTTCTTTTTTTTTCCGACGAGTCTCAGTTAAGCTCCCGATGAGAGATTGTAGTCTTTGTCATAGTGAGTTATAGATCTAGTGTAAAAAAATAAGGGCAATGGGCAATCTTTTTGGGCACAAAATTTGAACAAGTAGGCCATATTTTGTCAGGTTAGTTTCTTCTTCAAATTCTGATTGAGTTCTAGTTCTATTCATGACCATTTTTAAAATCCAGCTTATGAGATTGTGTGAAATTCTATACGCACATGCATTCACACAATAATAGGTCATCACAGACACAGAAAAACACCTTGAAAAAAAGGGCACGTTCTTGTTTACATGGACCGGATTTCGTAAACCCATGTAAACTGCAATCTCTTCCCCATCTCTTCACACAAGAAACAAACTGTGTGAATACATGTTCCTACTTCCATTTATGAACAGAAGGTTTAAAGTTAAAGGGTTGGTAGCAAAAGGTTTTCCTTTCGTGTGGTAGGCACCGGAAGTTATTTTCTTATCAAACACAACGACATATTATTATTTGAAGACGGGAAGCGTTTTCCTTCATTTCGTTTTGGCTTATCCAGAGAGGTGTAGAGCACCTCTCTGGGCTTATCCCAACTTTTTACGGGTCAACCAAAACAGGAGCCGTATTGGTTTGTATTTGTAGCAAGGTTTTTTGTGGGTTTGTTGTTTGTTTTTCTGTTCGTTATTTTTTTTTATTTTTTTTTTTTCTAAATCTAAACAGGAGGCTCTTTCTGCCACAAACATACCTTAGGATTGAAGTTGTTTTTTTACAGTATCAAAGAAAACGATTTCTAGAAATTCCTTGTGTCCGGACAACGGCTTTTTGGACCCCTCTTCTACGATTTCTGTCAATGTTTTTTTTTCTTTTTCATATGAACTTATGAAACTTGTGAAGGGATCTCCGAGTTTACCGTCTATCTCTGATCACTGACTGACAGGACCGGATATTCAATCCCTACTTACCATAGGTTAAGGAACACACACACACACACACACACACACACACAAACATTAAAAATCAAATTTTTCAGAAGCCTGCAGAAGCCATGATTGGACCCGGACCTTTAAGTTCCCATAGCCTGTGTAACATCATCAGACCTCAGCACTTCAAATATGAACATTGACAAATGCTTTACTTTCCATTGTTCTCCACACATACGAGTAGGATGAGTGTGATTAAGTGCCTTGAAAATGTCTCCCATTTCAGTAAGATTCTGCATCTAAGTGCCCTTTTTCTTTCTTCTTTTTTTTTTTTTTTTTCTATTGAACAGCTGGTTTCTTCTCCGTTGTAACAGAACCCGACTGTTTCCCTGTCCATGATGCATTCTTTGGTGAAAATGGGCTTGAAGTTGTCAAGTAAGAATTTATTCCCATTACTTCTATTAACAATAGGCCCGTGAAAATTGAGTATCCTACAGCAAAAATGTGCAATATGAATTCATGATCTATCTTAAGAATATCATAACTTAATCTTTTGTAGGCCTACGAACAATGGGATAAATAAATCTCCTGAAGCAGAAATATGACATATTCATCACTTTTACCAGTACATGTAGTAAGAATGTGATAATTTGATCTCCTGTAGCAATAACATGAATTAATCATCCATGTTGACATGATAAGTTAATGCCCTGTAGCAAAAACAGGATAGATTCATTTTTTGTAGCAACAACATGATAAATTCGTTTCCTGTAGCAAAATATGATAAGTCAATCTCATTTAGCAATGAAATGGTAAATCTATCTCCTGTATATATGACAACAATATGATTAATGTATTATTATCAACAGCAGTATTCAGTATTCGGGTAGCTTTTAATGTGGGCCAAAGATCCCTTTGTACAAATAAGATTTGACTTATTTTCCTAATGAGATACATATATTAAAAATCTAATTCTCCTTTTGTATATTATTCCACAGCTTCTACGACTTGACAAACGGCATCTCAGACCCAAATGCTTTTGAGATACCAAAGGAATGTATGGGTCTTTAAGATCAATATCTCTCATTATCCTGTTATAGGATTTCTCAAATCATACAGTGTTCTTTATGTCTTTTGTTTCAGGCATAATTTATATTACTTACCTATTTGTATCAATATTGTACCACTTCACTCCATAAACATTTACCATTGTACTGACTTGCTTTTTTTTAAATTGTAAATACTGGCAATAAACTGTATGTATATTTCTATGACAAAAATATTTATACACACCAAAATAAAGACTCAAGCTTTCTCTTTTCTTCATGTGAAAGAAATCGTTGAAGTTTTTGTACGTCCCTTAGTTTAAGTTTGAATATCCTTTCTTCAATTGCGGGTATTGGTTTGATTTTTTAAAGTTTGGTGCTCCGTGAAATGGTCATGCTAGAGTCCCAGGTCTCTTTCAATCTGCTCAAGAAACCAGAATAAGGTTATATCAGAACGCCTGTTTATATCTTTCTTCATATCAATAGACAATGGCTTGATTACAATCAGATAAATAGATGATGATGAGCATCAATAGATGATGATGAGCCATTGTGCAACACTTTGACTTTGACATTCAGTGACAGAAACAATTTCCAAGACTGATCTACATTGGGTCCTGATGCCATAATAGTAATAGCTGCAGTGCTTTATTTTTTTTGTCTTTGTCTTGATTTAAACATTAATTAATTTCATCAGTAAAAACAAAAGAGAGAAATGTATGATTCAGTTCTCTCCTGATACTTGATACCTCTTACCTTGCTCCTTCATGACTTGTGTCACACATGGCCCCCCAAGATGCTCTCCAGTCATTTGTTTGTCACTGTTTACCTAAAGCCCTCTCACACCTGCAGTTGGAATTGCATGATTTACTCAAAGCGGCCAGGCCGTTGGTAGAAAAGAATATATGTGTTTGAGAATATGAAGTCGACACTGAGAGTTTGGCTGGTGCCATTTCAGGATTTGATATGCTAGATACCGGTATTTTGAGGATAGGCTAGGTGGACGGTGGCTTTCTTTTGATCTTTTTTAGCCAGAGGAAAAATATTAAAACCATTAATTTAACAAATATCACTCTGATCACAAAATAAATATATCATTGAGCTCAGCATGTCTAATTAACAAAGGCTTTGAATACACTGCTCGATTTATAGCTTATTAACAAAATTGTATATTTATACGCATTGCATTGAGCACTTAGTTTTGCCTGATACTCACAGTGTGTTGCGGCTTGTATCATTTCCTTTGTTTCAACATGTATTCCACCATGACAACAAGCGAATGTTTCACGGTCTACTTGCATGGTGTAGATAACACACAGTGTTCTGGTTTAAATGACGGGTTGACTGACACGCTCACACCTTGACTAAAATTATTCAAACTGCAAGTGTGTAGTGGACTTTTCTTTGCCCCATGTTTTTCATCCTGCTTTGTTTCTCTCATGCTTCACTGATTAATTGTCCTCGTTTTCATTTCCCTTCTGGTATCCAGGTTTAGGCTATATTACAATCATTTTCTTTATGTTGTCTTAAGATTGACCAATAAATTTCCATTTTCTTTATTTTACTTCTTTGCACAGTGGTTTCATTCTTGTTGTTTCCAATGTTTCCTTGTAAGGTATTTTTATCCTGATATTGTGATAAGCACACAAAAAAAGATTTAAGGAAATTGGCAACTAATCTACTTTTCCATTTGGTTAATCCCAAGGGGAGTTGGCCAGTAAATTTTCTGTCTCCAGTCCGTCCTATTCAATGCTTTTTACTCCATCATACCAACAGCCGCCATTCCTTCAACAATTTGATCTTTTTACCTCTGGGCCTCATTCCTTCAACAATTTGATCTTTTTACCTCTGGGCCTCCTCTTTCTCTTTAATAACACATCGCATGATAAAACTTCTCACAGAGGTTACATACAGCTCATGAGTTTTATGTCAATCAAAATCTTTCTTTTCTTACTTTCTGACATTAAAAAATTGATTATAATTGTGGTACCATAATGAAACAAATAAAATTGAAAAAAAAAAAAAAGTAAATAAATAACAAGTAGTGTAAATGTAACCAAAAAAAAAAAGAAAGAAAGAAAACAGTTGGGATCGTTCCAACTCATTTTGACATGACAACAGAAGCAAAATATTTCACTTACTCCCACAAAGGCTGCTGGAAACATTTATTAAAAGATTACGTTGACATTCTTTTTTTACAATTTTTATCCTTAACAATAGTTATTACTAACATGGTGAAGGGTCTGATT
The DNA here is from genome assembly GCA_028565895.1 of Goniobranchus geometricus. Lineage (NCBI taxonomy): Eukaryota > Metazoa > Mollusca > Gastropoda > Nudibranchia > Chromodorididae > Goniobranchus > Goniobranchus geometricus. The sequence continues at coordinate 1,182 of JAOWAY010192495.1, read as the reverse complement.
CATCCCCGGGTCTTAAAGCTGAACACAGATTCTGCTTTTGAATACAAATCAATATGAATAAATAATGATAAATACTTCAGAGGTACAGATAAATGAAAAAGGGACAAATAATATTTTTTAAAGCCAAACACCCACCTAAACAAACAAAAAAATACGTGAAATGCCACATGTCATTGGCTGCTCTCGGTAAAACAATCTTCTATACACATCATTGTCTGTTCATTAAGTCTTTGAAAGTGTATAATCAAAAATGACACATTTCCTTTTTACATTACTATTTCAGAGCACCTGTGCAATTTATCTTTCCCAATGTATCACTTGGGATTTCTTAGCACAGTAAAGGCATTCAAACAAAATAATGTTATTTTATCACAGGTATTCCACAACAGCAATAGATAAGCGGCATGAGACATTTAAAAGGCATTCACATTTTTTAACAAATCACTGCAGTGTTTAAATAATAATTCTTATTTGCTTGTTAGTAACTGTATGAAACAGACACAAAGGTCTATGTTAAATCCTTAAGACTATGTTTTTTGCTTCATTTTAGATAAGTGATGAAAATAAACAGCTAATGATATTCCTTCCATGACCAATGAAAACCGCAAAATGATATTTTTCACACTTCTAGCTGTACAGAGATTTATACCAGTCCATAAGTTTCTTGTTATCAAACCAGTCTTCTTCATCATTCTGTGGAAAAAAATTATTCTTTAGTAGGATAAGAAAGCAAATGAACAAGGAAAACAAGGTTACATCAGAACAGCTATAAAGTGTAATGACCTTTTAAAGTCTTCCAATGCCAGGACATCTACAGCTTAATGGAACAAATCCCTTACTGATTCCAGAGTTGGCATGTAAAGGGTAGCTGTCATTTGAAGGGGAGAAATGAATGCAGTTGTATCTATCCTGAGGGTAATAAGATCTTTTGGGTATTTTGATCAAACATAACTTCATGATATTGTGAAATGTTTGCGTGGCAAGAACGTTGGGCATAAGTCATGGGAACTAAAGTGCTGTTAAGTCCAAATTGTTTTGTTGAACGTTCAACTACAGTCAAGAGATCTGTTTTTGAATCCAAACATTACCTGGTTCCACTTTTTCAAGATTCAAGATTCAAGATTTCTTTATTGTCGGTTTTTTGTTAAATACAGGTATATAGTTTCATCAAATAACATGCAG
>JAOWAY010192385.1:0-10223 GCA_028565895.1 Goniobranchus geometricus | reverse complement strand
GAGAGAGATATAGAGAGATAGAGAGAGAGAGAGAGAGAGAGAGAGAGAGAGAGAGAGAGAGAGAGAGAGAGAGAGAGGGCGGACTGATTTTCCCCCTGGGCTTTTTGTTTCTTTAAAAGAGTGAATTGCTAAGCAACAGATGCTCGTAGCCATGACCAGAAGTGAAACTGAAAGAAGATTGTAGGTTGGTCTGCAATGTTAAGAAATAAAAAAAAAACCAACCATTAATACCTGGTGTATTTGCGAATTTCAAAATGCATTTATTCAAACGATGCACGTTTTGAAATATAAGACAAGTTGAATGTACTTTAACTGCTGACATCCCTTCACATCGTTTCAGAAATCGTTTGTTCGAAGGAAATGTCATCTTAATAACGGAAGATTACGCTCTGATAATATACGTAAAAAAAAAGAAACAATAACAACAAAACAACCAAAAATGTCTCTTTCGATGCAATATCAGCACACGAAATCTTGAGAAATAAAAGAGCATTACTCCTTGATATGATTTACCTTACTCAGCAACTTGGCTGAAAGATATGTGATATTCATCTGATGATCCGTACATGACCAAGCCGCATTTGTCTATGTGCTGACAAAATGTGGGATGTGTCCTGATACAATTGCAGCTCGGTTCTCGAGTTTGGTTTTAAGGGGCTCGATGCTCCTTCGTATTACAGAGTACCCTACCTTCCGGAACATCATCTGGTCTTCGGCTTGCGACAAAATATGACTATCTTAAATCCTAACTTGTCCTCGGCGTTTCTTGAATATTGCTATTACAAAGTTCCTGCAGGTCATTATTCAATTCTTTGATCTATTAAGAACATTTCTAAATACGACTGTTCCAATGAAAGATAATATTGACATCATAGGCAATTAAAGAAATACAATTTCTTGTTGATGCAGTTTGAACTTTTGAAGACATGTGTGTTCTAAGAAAATAGCTCAAATCTTAACCAAATTAAGCAATATTTCTAGTCAATCTCATTTGAAAATTTCAAGAAGCATGGGTTCCAATATAGTATATGGAATTCATAGGCAAATGAGGGGATATAATGTCAAGCTGATGTATTTTGAAAATTTGAAGACACATTAAAGTTTGTTCCTATGAAATATGCAATCTTAGGCAATAAATATAGTAACATTTCTTCTTGGTGCACTTTGAAAATGTCAGCACACTTTCAAGTCCGTTCTTAACAATTATTATCATGACAGACTTGAGCAGTACCCTTTTATCATCATGACAAATGGAAGCCACGTTTGAAATATGATGTCTTAATGAAGAAGTATTCAGCCGTCCACTTCTGTCGTTCGTCGTGGATCTTATGGACGAGGCCATGTGGAACTCATTAACCCAAGGTAATGATCTTAACGCAGCCGACGAGGGCCTTTCACTGAAAAAAGGATATAAAAGGGAAAAAAATAATTGAACAGTAGGGAGAATATAGGCATAAAAGGTTGAAAACAAAGTTTAAATTAGAGATCTCAGTTTGGAGAAAAAAAAAGACGGATCTCATGGATGGTATAGCGCTCGCTTACGAAGCCAAGGAACCGGGTACGATTGCGTTTTACTTGGCTTTTGAACATTCAAAATTATTCTTGAATTTTCTATGCCATATGGCTATGGTTAACTTCGTAATATGCCATTAGGAATGCACGTGTGTCGAGTGTATGTATGTATGTATGTATGTATGTATGTATGTATGTATGTATGTATGTATGTATATAAGTATGTATGTATGTATGTATGTATGTATGTATGTATGTATGTATGTATGTATGGGTGGATGGATGGATGGATGTATGTAAATATGTATGTTTGTATGTATGTATGTATGTATTTATGTATGCATATATGAATGCATGCAGACCTGCCAGGTTTTCAAAATGGGAAACCTGGGATCCAGAGATTCAAAAACCTGGATTTCACACCAAAAAAATGGAGGTAATCGATAACAAGCCAACTTCATGTTAAGTATGATATAAACTTTAAAACATATCTCTTTTGAAAGCGTGGCACATAATATGACTGAATGTCATGCTGTTCGTACACAAATGTACATATTTTGAGACCAGGAAACTCAACTATATATTTAAAAAAAAAACAACACACAGCGCCTCACCCCCGCCCCCCTAAAAAAAGAAAGAAAAAGATTATTCCTTGGAAATCTCCACTCAAATTTCTAATTCGCACTCCACTACAAACATAAGCTATCCACTTTGTCACACACACATAAACTCTTCAGTACATAAAACAGAAGTTTTTTTTTCAAACACAAACATGCTTTCTATCACAATCTCTCTCTTAATGACACACACATCTATGAACTCCCTCACTCGTATACAGACAATCTCCATCACCCTCAAAAACATTCACGCACACAACACCGGTACACATAATCTCTCATTCTAATTTTTTTTCCGTTTCTTTGTTTACTGTCCAACACCTGCACCCATATAATAGTACCGACCATACATCTGTTTTCATTACCCTTATTTTGGTGTTCACTTTTAGGTTTTTATTTGTCAGTATTGGTGTCATTTTTGGAATGCACTTATGCATCTAAAATCTGCTCTACTTATGTAACAGAGGTATTTGAATTTTGAAACTTGTTTAATTTGTTGGCCTTTCCTAACTAGATTGCATTTCGAGTTTGTGGGTTTCTTTAAAAAGACCATGCATTTGGTTTTTTCACACTTAGAGAAAGGCCCATTTTTTTCACTCTCTACAGCAACTGTATCCAATTCTTTTTGAAGTTGTTCTTCATATTCTGCATTTAAAATTGTATCATCTGCATATCTAAGATAATGAAGATTTTTCCAATTTGCTCTTAGTCTTGTAATAGTCTCCAAATTCCTTAAGATTATTTCGCTATATAGGTTAAGAGACATTACACATCCTTGTTCCACACCTCTTCTAATGTATTTGAATTAACTGTGTTCACCCTCAATTCCTATAGCTGCAGTTTGAGCTCAGTATAGATTACGAATAACTTTACCATCTTTACCATGAATGTCTAGTTCTTGTAACATCTGGAACAGTTCTTCATGTTTGGCTTTGTCAAAAGCCTTTGTATAATCAATAAAGCAGAGGCGAAAGTCTTTTTAAATTTCTAAACGTCTTGCCATAGGCATTGACAAAGTAAATATTGTATTCCTAGTTCCTTTATAAGGTACAAAACCAAACTGTTTAGTGGATAATTCTGGTGTTAGACTCTTAAGCATTCAATGCTCTCTAACAATTTTTGTTAACTGGCTCATTAAACTGATTGTTCTATTCTGTCGCTTAAGGTGACTTTGGGAGTACTATAAAACAGTTTCGCAAAGGTCTTCTGGAATGGTAACACTATCGTAGATTGCATTTAAGAGTTGTTGTGTTTTTTGTTTTGTTTTGTTTTGGTTTTTTGTTTTTGTTTTTTTTTTGTTTTGGGTTTTTTTTTTTTGGTTGTCTCTTGTCAAATCGATTCCTATATCCTCGAGAGCATTAATTATTTCTATTGGTATGTTATCTGGTCCTGTGGCTTTACCATTTTTTCCATTTTCTCCATTGCTGTCTTTACCTCTTCTTCCAGGATAGTTAGACTCTGAAAGTTCTTTTCTTTATTTCAGATTTTGCAAACCCTCTCATCCTTGCAAAAATCTTCAAAATACTCTGACCATCTATTTAAGACTTTACTTTTTCCATTAGCATTGTTCCATCTTTTGACTTAATGCAGCCACGGCTGCGCCATTTGGTTTTCTTACCACTCACGTCATTTAGTTTAGAGTGCATGAGTCTACTGCCTGTAAAGAATTGGGCCTTAATCGGGAAATGCCAAACTTGAATAATTGTGTTGTATTATGCTCTTGTAGAATGGAAAAAAAGTAAAAAGAATAAACGGTGACAGACCCTTTTTTAATGACAAAAGCTAAATTGTAAGAGTCAGTAACTGGATAATTTTCTTTATGGTGCCGAAAGCCGGGAAGGGCAACTAATCTACATCTACGGACGATCAAGAAATGATTAATGAATTCAGGTGATCTTTAGACATAGTATTGTTGTTGAGTTGGGAATTTGCATAGATCTAGACCTATATCTAGGCCATAGTTCTAGATCTAGATCTATATTGTAGTCTGCAAAATGGAAGAAAAGAAGATAAGAGCTCAAGCTAAGGCTTATTTGACAAGAGCGGCCAATCAGATCGCCAAATTATTAAATGAACATGAGGCAGTAGACATCTCTTTCGAAAGATACGACTTCATGTTTCAGGATTTTAATTGCAAACTGACAACCTATGATGATGCTCAAGAAACATATGAGCTTACTTTAGGTAAAGAGGAGATGGACTCTGAAATTGAGCTGTCAGCAGAGTATAGAAATAAGCAAACAGACATTCTTATTAGAGTAAAAGAAGCTCGGAAACGTTTAGATCTAGACCTACAGTCAGAAAGTGCTTACTCAGTTAACCAGAACAATATTTTAGATCAAGCTAATTGGAAAGCGGCTAATCTACCCAAATTACAACTACCACTTTTCAATGGTAACATTCGGGAGTTTCAAAGCTTCTGGGATAAATTTTCTGCTCTAATAGACAGTCGGGAAGACTTATGCAACGTCAATAAATTGTCTTTTCTGCAATCCTTGCTCCATGGAGAGGCCAGTTCTTGTTTATAAGGTTTGGGCTGAACAGACGCAAACTACGACACTGCGAAAGAGAATCATGGTCCGTAGATTTGGAAGAAAAGAAAAATTTATTGTGGCCCACATTCAAGAACTGTTAAACTTATCTTCTAAAGAGTCCTTGTGGCAAATTTATGATCAAGTGCAGGTACATGTTAGGTCGCTTGCTAAACTTGGTGTTTCAGGAGAAAACTACGGACTCGTCCTCAGGCCTATGATTTTACATCGCCTGCCATCCGGTGTTAGGCTCGAGTGGGCAAGATCTAGAGAGGGTAAGAAGGGTGAGGTTGAAAATCTCTTATCCTTTCTATTCGGGGACATCTAGCGCATGGAGAGGTCGTCTGCGTTAGAAGGTTCTGATTCAGCGGCTGCAAACCACAGATTCAAGCTTCAGCGAGCACAGATTCATCCAACAGGCTCTGCCCTGATAACAGCAGAGGAAAGTTTTGGACCTGGCCGAAATAAGAGGTGTGGCTTCTGTGGTCTGGACCACTATACTGATATGTGCCCCGATATCGTTGACCTCTCACACAATCAACGTAAGGAGAAAATTAAGTCCATGAATTTGTGCTTCAAGTGCCTCTCCAGAGATCACAAAGCAAGGCAGTGCAACAGGAGGTGTTTCTTCTGCCAAGGACCCCATCATGGAGTTCTTCACAGATGTGACGCAGATGGTGCCTCAACTGCGTCCAGAAGACCTGATGGTCCTGGGCCATTCAATATCATCAGCGATACACCAGAAGGGTGAACCTGTTCCAGTGACAGCAGCGGTGAGATGACAGAGTCCAGTGGCGTGAGAGCCTCACCCAACCTTTCAAACATTTGTGGTGGTACTATTCACAGTCGTCAGCATCTGGAAAGGCCACCCTTATGCAGGTAGTGACAATCATCCTCAACGGACAGCCTGAGACAGTGCTCTTTGATTCAGGTAGTGACTTTTCTTACATTAGACAGGATACTGCACAGAACCTGAGTCTTAGAAAGTGTGAGACTACAGGTATGATTTCAGCCTTTAGTGGTAACCTGGTTGAACAAGATCACTATGTTTATGAAATGCAGTTGGGGGGAGTAAAGATTACGCGTCTTTCCCTTAAAACCATTGCCAGTCCTTTATTCCTGGCCCCAGTACCCCTGATATACTCAAACCATTTCATAACCTACCAATTTCTGAAAATTTATCACATGAAAACAGTGTGTCAATTGATATTCTGATAGGGCTAGATTTTTATCATGAGTTTATGTGTTCAGGAAGAGTGATTAGCAATGGGTTAGTTGCTCAGCATACATTGTTGGGATGGATGCTCTCAGGTTCTTATCCTTCTTTAAGTGCAAGTAAAGATATAAAGCAGACTTTACTCCTTTTCTGTTCACAGCAGCCATCTGAAACTACGATCAGAAAACTTTGGGAATTAAGTTCCATTGGTATCTTGGGGGAGGGTCGTCCAGAGCATGAGTCTCAATCTCAAGTTTTTGAAAACTTTGCTAAGGGTGTAAACTTTACGGGCCAGAGATACTGTGTGGGGTTGCCATGGAAAGGTGAAGCCATAAAAAAGCAATTAATGAATAATGAATTCTCTGCTCAGAGAAGATTGGTCGCACTCGACAAGAAGTTGTCACGTAACCCAGAGTTGAAACATAAGTACCAAGAGGTATTTGAAGACCTAGAGAACAAGGGAATAATTAAAGAAGTCCCTCTCTCTTCCTCAGGCGCTAATCAGAACCCTGCATTTTATCTTCCTCACCGCCCTGTAGTTAGAGATGAAAGTCAGACAACCAAAATACGCCCTGTTTTTGATGCAAGTGCAAAGGGTGATAACGGTGTATCGCTTAATGATTGTGTGGAGGTGGGGCCTAAGATGATACCAGACCTAATGCAAATTTTCCTCAGATTTAGAAGATGGACCTATGGTTTATCAGCAGATATTCAGAAAGCCTTTCTGCAAATTGAGTTGAAAGAAAAGGACAGAGATGTGCACAGATTTTCACTGTTTGATGCTCACAATCAGGTATGGCATATGAGGTTCAAAAGAGTGACCTTCGGAATTGCTAGAAGTCCCTTCATGTTGAATGCAACCATGAAATTGCATCTTGCCAAGTTTAACAGGGATTATACCACCAAGGAGTTAGAGACCAACATGTATGTTGATGATTGGCTAACTGGATCAGGCAGTGAAGTGGAGCTATCAGAAATAATTATGCTTAAATCAACCAAAATTATGCAGGCCAGAGGATTTCCACTCACCAAATGGATTTCTAATAGCCAAAAGGTGAAAGAACAACTGCAACGGTCTTTTGATTATCAGGATGAGACTACTAAAGGTCAGTCACAAAAGGTCTTAGGGTTGGCTTGGAAATCTACAAATGATGTCTTCCATTTTGATACACGTATAATGAAACAGGTGAGTGAAGTCTTCACCAAGAGATCGTTGCTGGGCTTGATTGCAAAACAATTCGATCCCTTGGGTTTACTTTCTCCTTACACAATCAAACTCAAGATTCTGTTTCAAAAAGTATGGAAATTGGGACTAGAATGGGATGAAATTCTTCCGTCGGAAATTCAACATGAAATTAGTAGCTGGGTGGCCGGATTGGCGAACATCGGATGTTGGGAAATCCCTCGCCATTTGACATGTTTTGGTTGGAAAGAGGTGAGGTACAAGGAGTTACTTGTGTTTGTAGATGCTAGTGAGAAACATATGGGACTTGCATCTACCTAAACTGCAAGGATGAGCATGGCATTCAATGGAGATTTGTGACTTCAAGGGTAAGAGTTGCACCCCTCAAAGGGGTAACATTACCTAGATTGGAGCTATTGGCTGCCTTGTTGGGAGCAAGGCTAATAAGATTTGTTAAAGAAGCACTAGAACTGCCAGATGACACGCCCTACACTTGTTGGACAGACTCCAGAATAACTCTTGCTTGGATTCAAAGTGAGTCGGGTAAATGGAAACAATTTGTAAGAAATAGGGTTGAGGAGATTCAAAGTTTGACAAATCCATCAAACTGGAAGCATTGTTCTGGGAAAGAAAATCCAGCAGATTTGCTAACCAGAGGAGTGAAGGCTGATGTTTTGACTAAGTCCACTCTCTGGTTGAGAGGTCCTGGTATTAGGCTGGAGACTCCACAAATACTAGAGCCTCACAGTTTGTTTACTGTAGAGGAAATCGGAGAGCTTGTAGAATCTGGTGTCACATAGCTCTACGCTATGAGCTTAGTTGCTTCTGAGAGCAGTGCTTTGGTTAAGTACGAGAGTTTCAGCAGTTTCGGTAGACTTGTTAGAGTAATAGGTTTAGTCCTTAAGTTTGTTGAAAATGTGAAGGCAACAAGGAGACCAATAGTCCAGAAAACCTGGAGTGATAAACTTCTTCGAGCAAGAGGTTTGGTCATCGAAGACCTTCAAAGAAGACATTACAAGCAAGAGATTGTTGATATGCAGGAGCATGGACGAGTGGGCCAACACTCTTCTCTGCTATCACTGTCTCCCTTTTTGGATAATGATGGCTTGATCAAGATTCAGGGCAGACTGGGGCAGGCTGCTGGTTTGTCCTACGATGAAAGACACCCAGTTATTTTGCCTTGTTGTCATGCTACCCTTCTGCTTGTAAGGTCCCAGCATGCAGTTTTGAAACATACGGGTGTGGGTACACTCATTAGTTCAATGCGAAGTCAGTATTGTATAGTGGGTGTCAGAGGCTTGGCAAAACGGGTGGTAAAACATTGTGTTCAATGCAGACGCTTCAACAGTAGGCCTGTGGACCAGTTAACGGCTCCTTTGCCTCGAGACAGAGTCACTCGAGCACCACCATTTTCGGTGACAGGCATTGACCATGCTGGTCCTTCGTATTGCAGTGACACAGGTGAGAAGAAATATTTTATAGTTTTGTTTACCTGTGCGGTGACAAGAGCCCTACACTTGGAGCTGGTAAACTCTTTATCCTTGGATGACTTCATCTTCGCTTTTTGCAGTTTGTTTCCAGGAGAGCCTTACCCAGAATCATTTATTCAGAGAATGCAAGGACTTTTCAGGCTGCCGGTGCCACTTTGCAGGCCCGACTTGGTAAGGAGATTGTGTGCTGGAAAAACAATTGTCCTCTTAGCCCAAAATGGGGTGGCTGGTGGGAAAGACTGATCAGGTCGGTGAAGTCTGCTCTCAAAAAATCACTTGGTAAACAGTCAATAACCAAAGTAGAACTAGATACGCTTTTGCCGGATATTGAGGCTTGTGTTAACTCTAGACCATTGATGTACACTTCTGAACTAGGACATGTGTTGACCCATTCGCATTTCCTCATGGGAAGGGGCCCCCCACTCACATCTGCTAAACTAGAAAACTTTGAACAGGTTGTAAACCTATCAGGAAGATATGAATTTGAAGAAGCTGCAACCAAACGATTTTGGCAGGTATGGAAGCATGAGTACCTGAGAAATCTCCCTCCAGTCACTGCTAAGAAAAGCAAAACGAATGGGAGCTTGGAAGTTGGTTCTTTGATGTTGATCAAAGACGAGAAGAAGCCTAGAATGCTCTGGGCATTGGGAAGAGTTGTTAAGCTGTATGAGGGTATAGATGGAAAAGTCAGAGCTGTGCAACTTCGAACCCAGAGAGCGATGCTTGTGAGGTCCATTCAGCATCTCTGTCTAATGGAAGACCGTAGTGGGGACCCGATTGATAACCACATAGAAACTAGGTCTCAACCTCCGGTGGCATCTCAGATGAATGTCACTGGAGATAGAAATGCTGAGCTCCCCATGACCACTCAGGCACAAGCTCCTAAACAGACATCATCACTGAATAGGAACACACATGAGGATTCGAATTCAGGTTCACGTTTAAACAGATCTGGCAGGGCTATCAAGCGAAGGAAAATTTTTAACTTATGAGCATTGAGGCCTTTACAGATCTTACTGGGTTCATATCGTTGTAAGGTCCAATTTGTCTCAAGCTGTGGATAGGTTAATAACATGTCTTCTGTTATGGTTGCATATGTGTGGCACCATATGAATTCTTTGTATTATTGTTGCGTTGTCAATTCAATTCATACATACAGGATGAATTCTTTGTATTATTGTTACTCTTTTAAAGCATCAAATTCTTTGAACATTTATTAAGCCGATGTTGTGGAAGAAAACTGAAATTGTTTATTAATTGACAATGCTTTTAATTTACAGACTTTGCAATCCCAATGCCTTACTTAGCTATCATTTCTAAGACTATTCATCTCTTAAAAAAAAAGACCGATAGGATGTAAGACAGTTTTTTAAAATTATGTTGAATACCTGTACAGAATTAGGGTAGTTCTATTTTCGCAAATACTACCGGTATATACAATTATTCGGGTTGATGATCATTGCGTTTTATTCATTTAACGGATTGATTTAGATTTCATGAATGTATGTATATTTGAGGATATTTAGTTAATGGACTCTGCCCATTCCTGGGGGAGTATGTAAAGAATTTGGCCTTAATCAGGAAATGCCAAACTTGAATAATTGTGTTGTATTGTGCTCTTGTAGAACGGAAAAGAAAAGTAAAAGAATAAACGGGCCATGAGGAATCCCTCGA
>JAOWAY010192274.1:0-10226 GCA_028565895.1 Goniobranchus geometricus | reverse complement strand
CACACAGAGGAGGAAGGAATAGGGTGAATCCAGTTGTACACAGATGGCAGTTCTTTGTTAAATCACTGCACAAAAAGAAGAATATACAGTTTACTTCAAAACTTGCTTACCTCAAACAACGATGCTGTAAAATCACTGACCTCTTTCATTAACCTCTCTCTGATGCCTCTGAGTTCATCAACCTCTTCGTCTTTTAAAGCGAGAGCCTGAAATACAATAAGTTGTCTTTCTTTTCAGACTTCCTTAAATGATATGACCGGGGTATTTAAAGGTCTATGACCGACTTTCTCTTAATATGATATGATATGATAATACATATATAATACAGTACTGACTGGCTAACTGTCTTCAAGCGAATTGTCTGTTACGCCTAAACGTCTTTTTTTTTCTGCAAAGAAGCTTAAAATTTTCTAGAAAAATTGCACCTCAAATTTGCGACTTCCAGCATGAGTTAATCACCCAATTGGCTATTTTAATTCAGCAACAATCCACTGGATATTCAGTTGCTGAAATAAGTCCATGTGTTGACCTAGATAGACCATTCTGCAATCGTTGCAATAAAGTGACAAGGAGTCTAATGTGTTCATTGGTACATGTGAAGCAATGCATCCAATGCTGACAATCACTAAACCCAGCCTCTTCACTCACTCCCTTTTCACCCAATGAATGGATAAGTCAACCATGTTGGCAAACTGTCTGATCCAAAACATCTTGTTACCGAATTAAAATCAATGCCCGCCTACTTTTCTCCACGCTTCACAAACTGATCAGTTGAGTCCTATATAACCATCCAATCTCAGGTGAGAGATCAGCTCACCTGTCGAATCAGGGCCCTTTCGTTTTTGTCAAGATTTTCTTCATGATTTTGTTTGCACAAATGGACATCTCCTGATTTATCCTGGGCAGGTAAGCATTTCTTTCATTCTTTTCTGCTATCACATTCTTGTTGGCATCAAGGCAAGACTTGGACATAGGTTCCATTTATGGAGTGAGTGGATTTTTACATTACGCATTTTCTATTGACTGAAAATTATAAAAATGAATAGCAGTTCCGTCAGTGGTCAAGGAAAATTGGGTTCTGGCAAATTGTCCTTTCTGCCCAATTGTCTGATTTTGCTGCTTCCCATGCCTGGACAATTAGCCAGTCACTACTATATTAATACAGTCATCTTTTCATATTGCATTTCTCTGCTAAGATCATACATATTGACTGGGAATTAACCATCCGTACTTCAACTGACTGTAGGAAAAGGCTGGAAGCAGCGGAAATGTAGTTTCTGAGGAGGCTGCTAAGAATCTCATGGAAAGAAAAGAAAACAAAAAATGAAGTGCTGGAAGCAGCAAGAGTAGGAAGGTCATTGCTAAAGACAATCAGACAAAGACAACTGAAGTTTTTAGGTCACATAAATCGACATAAGCACCTTGAACATCTAGCCTTGACTGGAAAATTTGAGGGGACAAAAAGTAAGGGTAGGCAGAGAGTGACATATTTGGAGACCTTAAATAACTGGATGACAAACAAAAAGTAGAAAACTAATAGCATGAACTTCCTGAGATTGTCCGAACAGAGAAGTCAATGGTGTGTCATGGTTGCTAATGTCTGTCTCAGACCCGGTACTTGATGATGATGACTGAAAATCTATGCAGACATCTTCTTCGCTTTGAAATATCAACTCACAGATTAAAAGGAAAGCAGATGTCTTAAAGATGGAATGATGAAAATCTACATTCATAAAGGACTTGACTCCAAAAGGTTAATTCTTTTAAAGCATCTGAATTCAGTTAATGAAGCATGAATGACGACTTCAGTAATTTTCAAGATTATTTTGCAGATTGAAAACTGTCATCAAGAAATGAATACATGTCCATTTGTTATTATTCCTCACTATTTAACTCTATGGGAAATGCAGGAAAAGTAGGAAAATTTGGGTTTCCTTTCACTGAATCTTTGTCTAGCTGATTAAGCCATGATTGTCTTTGAGGCATTTATTGTGATGAAAAAGGAGGATTGAAAACAGCCCTCTAAATAGAACAATGTCATCAATATTTTGTATTTCTTAAGTACGCAAAAAGCAATCAAGATCTTCCTCATTAAAATGAAGCCAAAGCTTCACTTCTGAACCTCATCATTCTACTTATGGTTAAAAATAACTATAATAAAACCCCTAACAAAAGAATGAAATTGAAGATAAACTTACTCGCTGGGCCTTCGCCAACTCCTCTTCAAGTTTTACATAGCCCTTGTGATTCACATCAGCTATAGACATTTTGCGACCCATTTCACTTGGGAGAATGACTTCTGACTGAGCTTGGCGTAAAGACTTTTTGCGGGGTGATTTTCGTAGTTCTGAATGTACTGGGACAGTTGATGATGTTCTACTGCTGCAGGAAAAAATACAAATAGATCAAATAAAATTTTAAGTTTCAAAAGCTGCAGGTGTGAGAGAAATATATGCACATTTTCAGAATATGTACAAAATCTTTACCAATGGTCTGGAATTGGCTGATTCAGTCTGACTAGTACTGCCGTTTCCACAAAGAAGAGCATGTATAAGCTCAAAATGGGTCAACAAACATAAAAATAATTTTTTGGCTAAATGTGTAGTACAGAATCCAATGAATGTTGTGAGGTAGCAGAAATTCACCAAAGCTCAAAATTTTGCTCTTGAGAGCCAATCAAAGAAAAGTAAAAGGGCGCATCTGCGAAGGTGAGCAGGTCGTTTTCACGAAGAAGGGCGATAAAGATGACCACAGGGTTTTTCTTTATCAGGTGACACGACTCAGTGCTCTTTGTTGAAGACTAGGCCACGATACGATCAAAATGACTTGGGGTGATAGGAACTCCTGATTGGTTACAGTTTAGAGGGATAAGATATGGGCTGGGTCATTGTCACAGTTCACTGATCATTTGAAAGGGCTTAAAGTAAGAGAACGAGTCATTCTGACCAATGATTGCGTTCACCGTTTTGTTCTTGTGAGAAGTTTATTGTAGGCACTGGTGCCTTTTCTATTTGTAATTTTTGTGTAATCAAAGGGATCCCACATTGTGATTTGAACCTATTTTATGACCTAAACAGTAAAACGATGATTATTATTATTATCATTATTATTATCATCATTATTATTATTACTGTTATCATTATTACTATTATTATTCTTTTTAGATTTGTTGCTGATACCAACACAGGTCACAGGTAATAGGTATGAGAAAAATGACAATTGACAGATAAAACAATTTTCTCAATATCCTAAATTTACTGTGAGTGGTATTTCCACGGGTAAATAATTTGTAAGAAAACGTGATTTAAAATTTAACAATTTAATGAAAAAAAAATCAAGATACTTAAGGCCTAGATCTCTAGACATTCTGTCAACACTTCTAGATATACATTCAACAAAATTCTCAAGGGTCTGCTGCACTGTTTGCTTTCGCACCTCACATTTACAGAACTTTCAAAGAATTCTCTAGAATGAGAAAATTGTAGAAATATCACACTCATTTGACAAAATACAAGGTCTAAACAAATGACACAATACTTCTAGAATATACAAGTCGATCGGAGAATTCCCTTATGTGCTTCACTTCCCAATTCTTAAAATAAGCTAACCTCCGACGTCACACAATTCACAAACACGAAGGGCTAGGACACGCCTACAATCATAAATCTAGAGAGCCACACAACACATATTATACTTTAATGGCTTAAGACGTTGCAGAAGGTTTAACTTAAAATATTTATAGCAAGGGGCTTTCTGGGATGGATCGTAATATCCTTCTTTCATCGAGTAGCTTTTGATTCTGCTAATTTTGATCTCACAAATCATTTGTTTTTCTGTTTGTTTACAATTTCTATAAAGCTGTTTAAAACAAAACATCAAGACGCCAAAGAGATATCTAGATGAAGAAGTTATGGATAATGACCTAGATTCTGATGTCGAAGAGCATGACATGATGAGTAATAGTGACTAAAGTGACAATCCAGATGAAAGCAAAAGTGAAAGGGGTGATATTGAGCATGTCAGCGATGCCAAATCTAGAAATTTATCAACTACTATGGTAAAGGCAGCTGATGATGAAAGGGCATGAACCTAAAGGTCTATCAGTCACCAGTAATACTGGCATTCATGTAGATGTCAGTGAGGCAAATGCACAACTTGCCCTGAATTGGGTTTTTTTTTTTAATCATGCAGGTTGGTCCAATGGTTTTAATTAAATGATATTTTTTTCAAGTGACCCAAAGTTTTCTCCCCTTGAGAAAATCGCTCAGTATAGAGGGTGCTTCACTTAGATGGGCTCAGCCCTGAATGAGTGAAAAGGAACATTGCTTGCCTTTACTTTACTTACATGTATCTTCAACAATGAAACAGGAAATCCAATCACGTCACATCAATGTAAATATATTAGTTTTTTTACATTCACCAAAGCTTTGATTCACTTTGTGTATTTTCTTCTCCTTTGTCTTTTCTTTAACAGGTTCTTTCAATAATTATAATATCTTTTTTAAATAAAGCCAAGAAGCTTCAAAAATATAACAGCTGCCGTTAATGTTTTTTCATCTTTCAAACTTATAGTTGATTACAGATCTGGATTCTGGTTTCATCATTTCATCACCATATGCACTGAATCAGGATTTAACACTTATATTTCGTGAAATATTCATATGCAGGAAAAAGTGTGAAAAGGTAAGAAAAAGTAAATAAACAGTATTTCACTGACCTGTAAAACGTTGACAATTTCATTGGCGAATGAATAGATCCACACAATGGACACCAAAAACCCCAAATAGGCAAACAGCTGAAGGCAAGATACAAGAGAGGAGTATGAGATTTGTATAAAAGAGCAGAGCTTAAAATCTATGTATTTGCTTTTCGGTTGTTTATTTTTTGAATATTATATAATTACCATTTCACTTTTTTGGCACTTATACCTATAATTTCAACTACTCTTAAACATACTAAATACAATTACACAAATTACACCTACTATTCCAAATACTCATAAACATACTTAATATAATTACGCAAATTACACCTGCAATTTCAAATACTCATAAACATAATATAGTTACACAAATACATAACTGCTTTCCTGTACAAAGCCTGTGACAGCACCAAAAGCTTTTTCTACTGCTGTTGCCAAGCTGGTGCCTGTGCCCAAAGGTTTTTCTACTGCTGTCGCTAAGCTGGTGCCTGCGCCCAAATGTTTTTCTACTGCTGTCGCTAAGCTGGTGCCTGTGCCCAAAGGTTTTTCTACTGCTGACGCTAAGCTGGAACCTGCACCCAAAAAGGTTTTTCTACAGCTGACCAATGCTTTATTTCTTTCTAATTCATTCCCAATGTCCTTTTTCCTTTCCCATGATACTAACTATTTAGAGTCTTTGTCTGGATGTCCTGAAGACACCGTTGATAAAGTAGGAGTTTGAGGACAAAAAAATGAGCAGTTTCTGTTTAAAAATTGGCGGCCACTTTGGAATTGAAGCAAGGCTTGAAAAGAGTCACAGATGAAATAAGTTAATTTCATATGTTCAGATAAAAAAAAATCATTTACACGCTACATTTCATATACTCACGCACAGCCAACCACTTAGACTAACCCAAAATTCAACAGGAAGCTCACCATGTGATACTTGGGCCTGCTGTGAGACTCAGATGTGAAAAATGTGACACATGCTAAACACACACCAAGGATGAGTATCAACGCCCACACTGGGAAGACTCCACCTATCTTTATAAAACCAACTGAAAAGCATGATCAAAATGAAGTAAGCTTCTAGAAAGCAAGTGAAAAACAGTATAAGCTTTATGGAATCAAATGATAAAACAGATCATATAGAAACCACGTGAAAGCTAGTGAAAAACAATGATAAATAAGTTTCATGGAAATATCTGAAGAAGATTAGGACACTACATTGGCATTGTGAAATTACAAGAAAATAAGATTGTGAATTTACTTTGTACAAGCAACTAAAATAAAAAATCTTAAATAACTTGTGTACATCAGGAAGCACGTTTTTTTTTGTTTTTTGGTTTGTTTGTTTTGTTTTTTGTTTTTTTTGGAGGGGGGGGAGAGGGGGTTAATTATTATTATTCTTTTATTGTCATATATTCTACTTTCAAATGAAATCTTTTCTCTTCAAGATGAGACAAGTGTGATCTTGAAATATACAAAATATGAACGCTGTGTACTTTGAGAGAGAAAGCCAGCACAGAGCGGTCCAGTGACCAAGTGTAAGATGTTGAGCGGCTTGTTCCAGTTCCTTAAGTCATCCTCTGTTTCAGTCTCCTCGGCCACCACGGGAACAGTCAACAACATCACCAACTTCAATGGAGCCTATGGAAAATTGAAACAAATTATTCGCCATATTCTAGGACTCAATATTAAGAATGCTCTTTGTTTTTATTAACCAGTCTAAATACTTTGAACTATACATATAAAACATGTCCATCTATGGAATCTTTGCTAACAATTCATTACACTAGCCATTTTCTAAAAGATAAATAATACTCTGCTTCAGTTATTACATCTAGCACTGAAACGCTGCAGGCGAGGGTTGGGCCCTGACAACAGCGACATGATATAGCGGCAGGCTTGCAAGAGGGGTAGTAACAGTTCTAATGGAATATGCAAAATGTGGAATTAAATCAGTGATGTTTGCTAATGAATCTCTCCTTGAGGATGACAATCATAAGAAATACATTCCATGCTATGTATTGTAAAAGAAACATATGAATGCAATCTCATTAAAACATGTGCCTTATACGGTCAAACCTGCTCAAAAGAACCACCAAAGATCATAAACAAAAATGGTCATGTTGGACAGGTGTTTGTCTTAAGATGGTAGTCGTAATGATATGCAAGATCCCACCTTCCCCACCCTTCCCTCCTGTAGAGGAAGAATGAATCACTACTTCTTAGTAGATCTACATAAAATCATGTATATCAATCACATTGACAAGACAACAGACTGAGAGATTTGTCATCACCCTACCATAGAATGTAATTATCAATCCATACATCAAAGGCTTTAATGGGGTTTGAAAGCATGAAACGGTTATCACTCTGGTGCCTGCCCACGTTGCATTATAATCAACGTCATTCACAGGAGAGTCACCATTAGAAGTTTGTGCAAGACTGATCGATGAACCATCTTACCTCTATGACTGACCCACCCCCTCTTACTTATGCCTGCCCTTTCATCGAAGCTGAAGCTCACAAATAGATAAACGTAAATCCGTTGCAGGTGGGTATAGAAATCTGAACAGCTGGATGACAATTAAGTAGAGCGGAGCATGGATGGGAACGAATGATGGGCAGTAGCTTGCCAAGGCCATCAATCTGTTTCAACCAGTCGTCTTGAGGAGGTTTTTAGTGCGATTCACCGATAAAAATAGGTGGTAGCATTCGGGTTGAGGAGGTGGTCTTCTTATACAGAGATAAAATAGAGAAAAAAACAAAGGGATTTGATGAAGAGTGGTTGTCAGAGCACGTGGTCGTCTTATACAGGTGGTCATTGGGCAGGTTTGACTGTACTCTTGACATCCTTTTAAACTTCATAATTTATCAGGCTGCATTTTTCTGAAGACCAAATTGCCTTCTCTCACACAACATGCATAATTTATGGTATTATTCTTCTGACTTGCCATTGTATCAACTCTTCATTTCCATTGAAAAAATTTTGAGAATTTGCTGTAAATCTTACAATCCACTGACAAGAACAAGACAATCCTCAAAGGAAAGGAAAAGTTTTCTAGCTTTCGACATATGGAAATGAAGACCTTAAACAGCAGAGACATCTTTTACATGACCGATTCTGACAGGAGTGCTTCCCACCATGACAAGTCTATTTCCACATGAAAATGGCGATGTTTGTATAAATTCTACTGGAATATCACCCCCAATATGCCCTGAATGGTCAGAGCATGCTGGTGGTGATATCACAGTACAATTTATGCACACATTGAACAGTTTCTCAGCTGCCCGGATTTTCAATTATTGTACAATCATATCAATTTTCCTAAACCACTCATTTCAAACACAAATCTATTGTATTTTGCTTTCTGCGCTAATCAATTCAACTAGAACTAAAATCTAGAAACAGCCTAAACTGCTTATAAACAATTCTTCTTTCCACATTCTAGATCCAGACTTTGATCTTGATAGTCAAGCGAAACAAGAATATCAGCCGCCAAGGAAAAGAAATATCAAAAAGTATCAATTGAAAAAGTGTAAAGAAAGAAATAAAAGTTGACCTGGTAGGGGCTCAAAAAAGACTACAACACTTTAACAGGACAGAGCTTGACATGAAACTCACAGGGTAAAAGATTGAAAGTCTTAGACCTTCAATGAAAAGGATTCTGGAAGAAGAGATGAAGATGACAATCAAATATATGGAAGTCAATGGAGAGGCCGACCCAGACATCAGTGAATGCAGGCAGTTTGTTGATGGTCAATGCTTCCACAGAAACTAAAAAAGCAGAAAAAAGAAGTCACTACACGTTGTTCCTTTCTTTTTTTTTTAATACTCTATTTGAAAACGTATTGATGAAGGGGGGTGGCTGGATAGGTGAGCAGAGTCGGGGAAGCGGTTTGAGGAAGAAGGGTGAATAAGAAACTAAGTTTGTGTTGGGGTTTCGTTTTGGCTATTTGTTTTGTCTTCTTTTATTTATGTATGTGTGTTTTTTGTCTTGTTTTTGTTTTTTGGTGTGGTTTTTTTTTGTGTGGTTTTTGTTTTTGTGTGGTTTTTGGGGGGTTTGTTTTTTGTTCATTTTGGTTCGCTATTTCGTTTCCATGTTTAACTTTTCTTGCATTTCTTATCTTTTCTTTTAAGCCAAGGGTGGTCGTGTTTTGTTTTGTTTTGTTTTTTTGGTTTTTTTTCTTCTTCTTTTTTTTTTGTTGCTGTAAGGGTTTTTTTCTGATTAACTTTTTCCTTGTTTTTTTTTTTTTTTGTTTTTTTTTGTGGCATCTCCTTGAAGCTTGATTTAAATTTAGATATTCTTCGATTTAAGTTGACAAGAAGAAATATAACTTGTAGAGTCCGGATGACAAGAGTTACCTGCTGTATAAACATGGCCTTCATCATTTCTCATATTGTTTAATATATTATAGAAATATTATCATCATATTATTTGCGTCAGCAACAGAAAGGACTGTGATGAAATGTCATTTTTCCTACAACATCAAATTTACTTCAAGGTACTGAATTTACTTCACTTTCCATTACCTTATCCCTTCCACTTCAATCATCTCGAGCCTCGCTTCCATCATCTGGCCTCGAGCCTCGCTTCCATCATCTGGCCTCGAGCTTCGCTTCCATCATCTGGCCTCTAGCCTCGCTTCCATCATCTGGCCTCGAGCCCCCTTTCAATCATCTGGCCTCGAGCCTCGCTTCAATCATCTGTCCTCGAGCCTCGCTTCCATCATCTGGCCTCGAGCCTCGCTTCAATCATCTGGCCTCGAGCCTCCCTTCAATCATCTGGCCTCGAGCCTCCCTTCAATCATCTGGCC
The DNA here is from genome assembly GCA_028565895.1 of Goniobranchus geometricus. Lineage (NCBI taxonomy): Eukaryota > Metazoa > Mollusca > Gastropoda > Nudibranchia > Chromodorididae > Goniobranchus > Goniobranchus geometricus. Next base: position 721 of record JAOWAY010192274.1, on the reverse strand, counting down.
TCGAGCCTCGCTTCAATCATCTGGCCTCGAGCCTCGTTTCCATCATCTGGCTTCGAGCCTCGCTTCAACATAAACGTAGATGGTTTTTTTTTAAAGATAAAAATGGTATTTACATAGCGCTTTCCAGAGTTCTTAGAACAGTCTCAAAGCGCTGTACAATACTTTACCCTGTAACAGGCATACCCCACGGGGAGTATACAGTAAAGTGTAGCATATTCAGCGCAACGATACCAGCCTATTGCTAGATACTTATTGAACACTTACATCGAGTGAAGCAATTTGGGTAAATATTCTTTCTTAAAGGGAAAAAAACAGAAGTCGTCGCAGGCAGGATCTGAACCCAGGACCTCTCGATCCCAAGATCGCCACTTTAACCGTTGAGCCCCAAATGCACTTACACCACGACTCCCCACAAATACACACATACAATCCCTCTACACACACACACGCACGCAGACATACACCAAACACCCAAAATCTCAGGCTAGATACAAAAAGAAATGTAATATCTAAAGATCCTTCTTGTATTATTTCATTTTTATTTCCACGTTCAAATTTCATTTTCGTCAACATTGCTAAGACCGCACCATTCCTGGAATAGAGCATGCGGCTCACAATGGACAATGAACAACAAATGTCATGGTAAATGAGGGTATATATAATATATATATATACACGTAAATTATGCGTCAAAAAATCGGTATTGCACAGAGTAAACAAT
>JAOWAY010192163.1:0-10226 GCA_028565895.1 Goniobranchus geometricus | reverse complement strand
AGAGAGAGAGAGAGACACACACACACACACACACACACACACACACACAGACAGACAGACAGACAGAGACAGACAGACATACAGACAGACAAACAGACAGACACACACACAGATAAACAGACAGAGACACACAGACAGAAACAGATAGGGAAAGTTTGGTTTGGGGTTTTTTATGAGCTTACTTCTAGAACCAGGTCTGATCCAAATCTATGATTGCGGAAAATAAGATCTGTGGAATCGAGTTAAATTTGGTAAATCTAGACCTAGAAAAATCCAAATCTGTATTCTAAACCTTATCATTATCACAATACTTCAATAAGAAACAAGAAACCCATGTGACTTTTTCATATTGTTTTTATTTGTCCTATCACTTAGTAAGCAAAGGACTTGTTTATTTGTTTTTGGTGAAATCCTAGAGCCATGTATATGATTTAAGAATTGTCTCTTCCAAGCTAATAGTTTTTGCTCATCCGCATGCAATTATGTCACAGGCAATTGATGTGCCATCCCTTGCTACCCTTTGACATGTACGATGACTGTGTCTGTTTAAATGAAATACCAAATAAGTTAACATATCTGTACCAGCTCATCCCATCAGTGAAGTAATTAGCAGGTTGAGACATCAATGATTTATATGATGTCAATTAAGAAATTAAAAATATGTTGTTGTTTTTTTCTTAACATGGTTACTGCTCCAAGAAGATAGTTAAATTTCCTTAAAGGCGTAGTCTTTTACCATTTGATTTTATGATAAAAATTTAACTTAAATTTTATCTTCCTTTTTCAAGTAAATACATACAGACCATTTATATTTCATGAATCTTATTAATCTAGTTCCAAGAACCATTTTCCACCTTACATTTACGCTAGAAGCAACACAATTGAGTTCTAAGTCTGTATGCTGGATGACACCTACCTTCATTTCCGTAAGGTAAATTCTGAGGATGATAAAAGTCAACATTTTATTCTTACAGATTGCTGTATAAATCCATTGATTCACACAAGGAAGGCATGGGGCCAATCCAGAACTATCAACCTGCAGTGGCTATTTTCTACTTCATCTTTATCATTGTCATTGCTTTCTTCATGATGAACATCTTTGTGGGTTTTGTCATTGTCACTTTCCAGAATGAAGGAGAGCAGGAGTATAAAAATTGTGAGCTGGATAAAAACCAGGTACAAAAGTTGATTTTTGAGCTTGCATTTATTCATCTATTTAATTTGTTTTTTACTTCTTCCAAGGAGAGGAAGTATTTGGGACACTTTTGGAAATTTCTGCATTTATTCTCATATCACACGATTAAAGATCATCCTCAAATTAGTCATCTTCAACTATCCCTTGCCTTTTTGCTTTTAGATAAAATAAAGATGATAGTGATATGTATTGAAATGCTTTGTTTGTGAGAGCTTTTGAGAAGCTGTGAAGACTGTTTTATCTCCAGGTATTTTTCTATTTACACCTGAGAGGCTGTTTTCTTCTCTCTCACTTTTAAGAAATACACATGTACAAACAAAATCAGTAAATGTGGTCTAAAGGCATTCATTACTCTTTTGTGCAAAGAGGCATGAAGACAATCAGATTCACTTCTTGCATCTCTTGAACTCTTTCACTGCCACTTATAGAGATGTACATAAGCAAGAAGAAAAACATGGAAAATTTTATCATCCTTACTTTTTCTAACATTTGCTCATCTTGGCGCCTGACATTTTATCCATATTTGGTCTTGTAACCATTTAAATTTGATTCTTTTCCCATTCATTGGTTGCTCTGATTTGGAAATTTTTATTAAAAGGCATGTTTTGTAATTATTTTTTCAAAATTGACCCATCTTGTATTTTTTTCAGCGGAAATGCATTGAATTTGCCTTAAAAGTTAAACCCATGCGTCGGTATATACCCAAGGCAAGGCTTCAGTATAAGATTTGGTGGTTTGTAACATCTCAGGCCTTTGAGTATGGCATTTTTGGCCTCATTATGATCAATACCTTGGCCTTAGCAATGAAGGTATGTATTGTCTAATCAAGGATTTAACTCAGTTTTCATTACAGCTGAAAGCGATCATTGGCTCTTCTTTACTGACCTTCTTACAAGATTGGTATTTCATAATATAACTGTCCACTTTTCTATGATAATCCCTGGCCATGATTCATCTTCTTTATCATCTTCATGTACATATTACCTGACTCAGTTAACAAAGTATAACTGTCATACACATTTTTGAGTTGGATATTTTCTCATTTGTAAGTAGAATGCTTCAAGGAAACAACCCTTTTTTTTTGTTCATGAAGTTTATGTGATATTTTGATGTATTTCTTTATTCTTTGGAAAAAATGATGGGAAAAGATGACTTCTCTTTTTTTTTTGTGCATCGGTAAAGTACAATAAGTTTGTGTGCTGTTATGTTTTTTCTTCTGTTGATGTTTTTGTTTTTGTTTTTATTCTGTTCATGACTGATATTTTGTCAGTACAGGATATTTCATTTTGTATACCTCAGTGATTCAAGAAGAGACATTTCTGTTTTTGATTTGTTTTTGTTTGTTATTTTAAGGCTAATCTCTGTGTAATCCTGCCTATTCAATCCTTTTTTTTTCTCCCACTTAGTATCATGGGCAGAGTACGACTTACTCAGATGCTTTGGATTATCTCAATGTCATTTTCACTGGTGTATTCACGTTTGAATTCATACTGAAGCTTGCAGCATTCAGGCTCAAGGTAAGAGATAATAATGTGATTCTTCTTCTGTGTTTCAGTCCCAACTTTGGGTTCAATACAGCAGTAACCATTTTTACATGTTCCACATAATGTTTTTTGGCAAAAGAAGAGGTGGATAGGACTGTTGGAATTCATTTTGTTCAGGTAGCTAATGTTCATATTCAACCGTACACTTACACTCACAATCTCCTTGTACTGTCACGCACATAAGGCAGAAATGAAAGCTCACCCTTCACGCCATGTCTGGGCCTTTTCTTCTATGTTGTCATGTGTGATGTTATATCCCAGCTTATAATTCTGGATTGCCCTTCTGAGGGATATGAGCCTAGTAAAATGGGTGAATTTGTGTTTGAGGCTTCGCCCCCATTGTGTGTACAGCTAATCCCCTTATCTCGAGATCTGCCTGAGGCTTAAACCCAAGTTTAGAGGAAAACCAAATGGTTTAATATACAAAAAAGGAGAGATGACATCTTATTCAGCCTTCTTTTCTATAAATTCCAACAACTAAGAGCCTGTCTCTATACTCAATGTGCACATGGGGCTCTGAATTCATCACCCATCTCCAACAGGATGGGACACTCAATTTCTGCTTCCCAACGTCTTTTTTTTTTTAAGTGGTTCTTTCGAGCACCACCAGCTCTTTGGATTGGAGCTTATCCCAGTTTCTAGAGCATGAAAGGATCAGTGATGGACTTTATTAATCAATCACTCTCTTAAGAGGATACTAGTTTATTGCAGAATACTTTTAAGTCAAAGCTGTACCCATTTTCATCTAGGTCAAGTGAAGCAACAGAGGTAAATTTTCGTGCATAAGGAAAAAACCATGTGTCCATAGCAAGGATTGAACCTGCTGACTGAAATGCTCTAAGCTACAGCACCCCAGCCCATAGTCCTAAGTAAGTACAAAAAAAATCTGAAAATCAGATTTTTGCAGAAGTCAGAACTGACTCAGAATCAAACACAGGCCTTTGCCTACATGGGCAAGTGTTATACCAATTGACTATAGCACTCACATTAAGAAAAGTTAAAAACACAAGTTATTATTCACTTATATTTCGTCTCTTTTGAAATGCATATTAGTCTTCTATTACTGATAGATTGTTGGGGCTATATAGAGGAGCTTTTCATAGTTCTATGTTGTCCTGACAGAGTTTTTAGCTCTAGTTTTATCAGCATTGCCAGTCGCCTTGGCAGGGGCATAGAGTAAGAAAATATAGACTTTACTTATCTTATGCAAAGAAAGTCACAATATCATCCGTTACATAACTCCACATAATGCACAGTATCATAAAGATAATTATGAATATATAATACCCTGTACAATAATGTCAATATCAAGCTATTATTGTTTGCCACAGAGGAGTGCCTTGATGAATAAGTATTCATTCACACCTGAGTCAAGTCAGTTCAGGAGATTTGCATCTTATCCATGGGCAATTAACCAATGACTTCCACTTGTGAGCCACCAGTCAATCAAAGAGTCATGTCAGTCCTTGATGGTCATCCACCTAATAAGTTACCACACCACTTGCTGCTTGGCACTCTGGCAATCTTTGGTGAACATTCACTGGCTGGCAGCACTTCTCAAACAGGCCATGGGATAAGGGCTTTCAACCTTTCTGTCTTTTCCATTGCCATTTAATCCCCAATTCAATGTTGTCCCATGATGCACTTACTTACTTACCTACTTACTTATATACTCACTTCCTTACTTACTTAATCCTCTGGTGTGTTCCACAACACATAAGGTCGACGGCAAGGAATGCCAATAATCTCGGTCCTGGGCAAGTATGTTTACTTTTTCCAAAGACCAATCCCATTCTTTCCTCTCTCTCTCCACAGTTCCTCTCCATGCCTTTATGGGGCGTTTTCTTTTATTCTCCTTGGGGAGTCCACTGAGGGCTTTCTTGGGTATTGCTGTATCTGGCATATGGCTGATATGTCTTATCCACTTCCATCTTTTCATTTTAAGCACTTCTGATTTAGATACCTCGACTCGGTTGTGAATGAGTAGTTGGCCGTTAAGACAGCACATTCTCTGTGTGAAAAAAATGAATTTACGCCTAACAAGCTGCAAGTTTTGTTCTAAGTGTTCTGTATTGCAGCCGGTCAGGGGGAATAAAATGCCATTGTAAATCGCTGTGAGCATGGATTGGGCATGGGAACTTGCGCTATATAAATTTATCTTTATCAAAATCCTTATTCAAGTATTCATAAGCATTGATGTCTCATTTCATGAGTTAGTTTCCAGTTTAAGTATCAGCAAGTCATTTTTTGTTCTTCAAAGTGTTGGTCTACTTCAAACATTTTCTTTCTTTTTTTACTTAATCACTTCCTTCGAACCTGTGGTTTTAATAATAATATTAATAACTTTATTTCTCAAGTGCTTTCCCTAAAATCACTCGAAAAGGGCTGAACATTGAAATTTGAGAAAAATCAGAGACAAAATGAAAAAGCTAAATAAGTTATAAACAGAGAGAGAGAGAGAGAGAGAGAGAGAGAGAGAGAGAGAGAGAGAGAGAGAGAGAGAGAGACAGGCAGGCAGACAGACAGACAGACAGAGAGCCAGAGAGAGAGGGAAGAGAGAAAGACAGAGACAGAGAGATAGAGAAAGGGAGGGGGGATTGTAAAACTTAAAAGATGTACCTCAGCCTTTTTTTTATTTGAACAGATTTGTGATGGAATAAGAAAATACTTTTTTATTTAGAATATGTTACTTGCATATAGGAGTAGTTAGAGTGGCCACTATCAGTGACACTGAAGAGGAGCCTTTTGAAACGCTCGAAGAGGATGCATGCATTAAGTTGAATGAGGATGCCATTTTAGACAGTAAAGAAGGTAGTACGGTAATTCAGAAGAAGATTGAGAAGCTATAGAAGAGATTGAGTTGACCATGCTCAAACCCATAGATAATATAAGCTCCCTAATTGATGGTATGTCAAGTTTGGTGGATGAAGTCTCAGGAAGCACCAACATCTCAGAGGAAAAATTTGCATGTATAAATCTAAGATGGAATGATTTGATTGCAAAATCCATCCTAAGCAGAAACACCAAACACCAACATCTTCCAAATGAGGAAAGCTGTTCCAAATCTTATCCTTAAAAAGGTTTCTTAATCCTTGGATGATTGATGGCTCTGTAGAATTTGTAAATAAAGACAGTGAAAGGGTTCGGGACACCAAAGGTAAGAAGACTTGGCAGTGTTGAAATAAAGGCATTTGACAGATGTCTTGTCCATATGGGTGCCTTTTATGCTCATTCTGTTTGTGAGTATCTTTGTTCAGTGGCAGTGAGGGCTCTATTTGCGATTTGGACAGTTTGCAGCGATTCGTCTGTTCCGGGCTGCATGAGGATTGCCGACACTCCGACTGGACTAACATCAACGTAAATATGTGTTGGCTTTTGAGAGTTGAAGTACGACAAGCTGACAACTTCTTGAAGTTTTAACTTCAGAGACCCTACAATTGCATCGTGCTCTTCTGTCCATTGGAATTTTGTGTTTTTTGGGGTGAGCTTCCGGAGTTCATACGTGAGGGTTGCGTAATTGGGTATGAATCTCGCTCCGCAAAAGTTTAGCATTCCTAGAAGGCTCCTTACCTCACTGGCATTGGCAGGGGTTGGCATTTCATCAATTTGCTTTAGTTTGCTCGGACATGGTTTCATGCCATCAGCAGAAAATATGTGGCCCAGGAACTCAATTGATGACTGTCTGAAGACACATTTGCTCTTGTTCAGAGTCAGGTTCTTGTCCCGTATTCTCTCCAGAGCTCCTTTCAAGTTGGCATCATGGCTGAGTTGGTCTTTGCCGAATACTAATATGTCGTCGCTGACATTTACAACCCCAGGTAGACCATTCAATGCTTGGCGTATGGCTTCTTGGAATATCTCAGCCGCACTATTGACTCCAAAGTTAAGTCGCTTGAAGCGATACAGGCCTCTGTGCGTTGCAAATGTTGTAATATAGCGCGACTTCTCCTCTAGTTCCAGTTGGTTGTAGCCCTGGTTTAAATCAAGTTTGCTAAAGAGTCTTGCTCCAGATAGGAGTGTTGCGAGCTCATCAAGCGTTGGCGTGCTGTGTCTCTCGTTTGATGGCCATGTTGGGTGCCCTCATGTCAACACATACCCTTATCTTGTTTGGGCTTTTGGGTTTGTGTACAAGGACCAATGGGCTGACCCAAGGCGTTGGTCCTGTCGCTTTTTCTATTACGCCTAGTTTCATTTCGCTATCGAGATGTTCATCCAGTTGCTTGCGAACATGGAAAGGTATTCTCCTATAGCGTTGAGCGACTGGTTGTATGGAGTCGTCAATGTGTAGGCGTACCGTATGGTTCTTAAGCTTCCCTAAGCCTGTAAAGACTTCGGGGTACTGTTTTGTGACGTAGGTGTCCATCTTGTTGATGATCATCAATAGCCGTAAATCTTGACTGGTTTTCCAACCAAGAATGGGAACATCCGTTGTGTCTACAACAACAAAATCCGCTTTCTATCCTTGGTCGTTGTAAAGGATCTTGGTTCTAAACTTCCCTAGTACCTTCAGAAGTAATCTTGATGAGAATGGGAAGATTTTCGTGTCGCATGTGTCAAGGGGTGGTTTGGGTTTGAAACTATTGTACTTATGGGCCGGCAGGATATTTATACTCGCTCCAGAGTCAGCTAGAGCTTCGATTTTTCTTCCTTGATTATAAATGGGAAAGAGAGGCATGTCTCTTCTGTCGGTCGAGGATGCAAAAAACATAATCAGCTGATGATTCAGCGTCCGATTCTGTGTTGTACTGTATGTTCCGAATAGCATACTTCTTACTTTTGCTATTTGAAGGGAGCGGCTTCCTCGTTTCTGCTCTGCATACTGATGAAAAGTGGTTTGGCTTTCCACAGACATGACATGTTTTCCCACTCACTGGGCAATTCTTTTGTCCCCCAGCATGAGGCCAATCTCTCCTGTAATTTCGGCATTTCTGTCCTTGGCTGTGACTTTGAGGCTTTGACCCTCTTTGACATATTTTGTTTCATCTGACTGTTTTGATCTGGGTCGATGACGTGTGCTGAATTTGTCGCATGATTTGCCTTCTTGTTCAACCTGTATGACATGTTTCTCGTCAGTTGGATTGTTCTTGCAAACTGCAGTAAATCTTGCAGCGTGAGATTTGGGTTGCTGAGTCCCTTTTCTCTTATTCTTGATAGTTTGCATCCCGCTTTTATCTGGGATTTGATCTCGTCTTCGGGGTTACCAAATTTACATGGCGGAGCTAGCTTACATAGTTCATTGTAGAAGTCGTCTATATCGTCAGTGTGCCGCTTCATCTGTCTGAATGTGTACTTTTGTCGCTTTATTAACTTTTGGATTGAAGTGATTTGTTATTGCCTCTACAAGTTGGTCAAATTGCGATCCACCTTCCATGGGGATGATATGGGATAAGGGAATATTTTCAACAATATCGTTTAGATCACTTCCGGCATATATAAAAAGCAGGGCTTTTTTTCCTCCGGTCATCGTTGATATCGTATGTGACGAAGAGATTGTTTTGACGCATCGACACCCACTTTGCCCATCTGGCAGCTATGCCTTCCGACAGTGTGTCAATTGAACAAGTGCCATGTTGTTTCAAATTCAACTCGAGGTAGCTTGGACCTAGAGTGCTATTACTTTCTAGAAATCAGAAATAAATACAAAAATACCACCTGGTTAGTATTGTCTATGCTCTAGGCAACTTTTAAACCAAAGATGGCTATCTTGGACATAGATTTGCAATGGATCTCGTCGCCAGTATAATGGAGAGGAACTCAACAACACCCTGCTCTCTTGCTGTGAGCACCTTTAATGACCAAACTTCTTCTTAACCTAGGGAGGTAACTCTAAGATTACAAAAGTACTCTTAAGTATTAGGACAAGACATACACAGTTGCATCCCTTGAAGGGTTATTTAGTTAATGGAATTTGTCATTCCATTACAATCATGGCAACAGAGTTCATCCTTGACAGGCTAGCCTAAAGACAATATTCCAGAGTGACTTTGTTACCTTTACGAGAGTTAAAAGTATTGCAAAGTATTGCGTGTGTTAAGGGATTGTATTGTTTTTTCTTCTTAATATGCCAGTGAGATCACTCAAATGAGTAAGCATACGCGAATGGTGAGGATTTTGTCTCAACTACACAGTTTCAAGACATAGATGAAATAGAGAAAGATCTGACCAGATTTAATCTCCTCATCAAAAAAAAACATAAAACAGAACACTTTGCTCGCAGAAGTGAAAATAAATACTGAAGGAAAATAAAGAAAGTAGAATCACGCTCTTAGGCGACCAAGAAGGGATGAACCGGAGGAAACAGGTTGGAAATACTGCCCTTTGCAAAGTATCAACAACTTGACATAGAAGTGAAAACATCAAAGAGGACAAACGGTAAAACAGAGGAAACGCAGTTATGAAGTCTCACCAAAAAAGAAGAATGCAGACTGGATAGCTGTCACCGCATGCACCTGATAATAATATAGCCCTTGGCAACCGATATGCAGCCATAGTAACAAACAAATCACTCTATGAGAAGACAAATAAAATATAGCGCTATCTTGAACCATACCACTAAGCAATGGTTATCTACTTTAGTGAACAGACAAAAAAAAAAAAACCCAAAGAAACAAAAACAAACGAACAAAACAAAACAAAACCCAACACGGCAGACTAAGAGCAACCATTGTAACACCTTTACGAAATGACATGAAAAGGAAACACTAGATCTAAAATTCTCTGAAGATTTAGCAAAAATATGTGACACAGCACTACAGAAAGGTTTGGAGAAATCTCACTACAGCGTTATAACGGGCAGCCCAGGAGGAAAGTCGGGGAAATCCTCGGTGGACGGGTCATAAGTCAGTCTGTAAATCCGTGCCAGAAATCCATGTTCAAGTTTTATGAGTGTAACCAATGTACTCAAAGGCATTTAAGATTTGTTCACCATTAATATCCATGGCCTAGCAAACTTTGTATCTTTGATTATTATTGGTATGTCATTTCTGATTCAGAGAACTGTTTCCATTTAACCCCATATTTTTGTTCTTCGTGTTTTATTTAAATAATTAACAAAATATCGCGTCATCATCTGATGATCCGGTCGTGATCAAGCCGCATTTTTCTATGTGCTGATAAGAAGCGGGATGGGTCTTGATATGTGGAGTTTTAATCAAAAAACCCGTATCTCCATTTTTCAAAATTTTTCAGGAGAGCCAAAAAAAAACAACCCGTATTTTTTCCCGGTGCCTTCAATTTTGTAGATATGACTTTAAAAATTGGACTCAGTGGTGCCACTGCAATGTATAACAACACCATATACACGATTTGCATTCAAGGGGCTTATTTTGCGAGTAAATGCAAAATTGTGTTTTCAAATTGCGTCAAAATCCCATGGGTTTTTTTTTTTGTCAGAAAGACCGTATATCCCACATACGGTTTTTTTTTGTTTGTTTTTCTTTTTTTGATAAAATAGCATATACGTACGGCATCTTGGTTTTATGATAAAG
>JAOWAY010192162.1:0-16466 GCA_028565895.1 Goniobranchus geometricus | reverse complement strand
TTTCTTTTCATTTGATTTTCATTCCCCTCTCCAATGATTGAAACAAATTAAAATAGCTTTAATACAAAAAGTAAAAAAATATCTGGGGAATGTTGAGGCACGGCCAGAGGAAAGTCGATGCAAAATTTACTACCGTTCAGTGGTTTATCACAAAGGCAGTAACTGCACTTGTGTTCGGCGCAAAGGAAATGAAAGATATGAAAGATGAAAAGACAAGGAAAGCATTAGCCTACTCACTTGATGCAATTGCGCTGTTGGGTACGGTTCAAGAGAAGATTAAAGCGCAACGCAAAATGACGCAAAAGCCTGCTCTGCCATTTGACATACGAGAAATTTGCCACATGCCAAGCGAAGGAACAGAATGGCTCTACGGGGACAATTTTAAACAGAACGGGAAAGATGCAAAAGGGCAGAAATGACTTTCTTCCGCAAACAGATTTTCTGCCTTCTCGTACCCTGGCAAGCTCCGTCGAGACAAACACCCTTTTGAAGGAGAGGCAATCCTCAATTCCAAAGCGCAAGGGTCGGGGAAATTGGACCAACCACCACCGTACCAACTCAGGAACCAAGGCCAAGCCCTACCGCGATTTTGTGGGGAAGAAAAATCGATGAAATCAGAAACAACCATCACCTTACTGGTAAGTCTCATTTGTTTCTGTAATTAAGCCTCAAGTTGCTTTAAACACATGTATTTTGGTCACATTTATGACAATGACGCAAGGACCTCAGGGAGTGAGACCGTGATATTCCTCTGAGGCTGGCTAATCCTATACATGTTTCATTTTACTTTCTCCATTTGTGACGATATGCAAGCGTTCGATCTTTAAATAGAAACAAGAAGTGGCAGCCAACCGAAAACAACGTTTTCATGAATTACTTTCCAAATCTTGTCTCGCATGATAGCCTTCCGTGCCAATGGGTCTTTGATGAGATTCAGTTTATTTCCCCACCTTGATTTGAGCTGTGAAGGTAAAATACATATACAGAATGCGTAGATTGGCTTTTTTCGTGCTGATATAAGCTGCTACTCCTTATCTCTTGGATTTTGTAAGAATTAAATTTGAAAATTGACCATAATCATTGCACCTGCGTTATTCAGACTACTTTTTAGCTTCACCACAATGCCGCACAGAAGTACTTTGGCTGGAAGAAAGCTCAAGGCTGAAGACCAAAAGAAGTATGAGGCCTTTCCCGTTTAGACACGTTCAACAGAGGAGGCAAAGCGGGGCAAATGAAGCAAGTCAAGGATGCAGAACATATCTCGGCAGAAAAGCTTGAAGAATTGGTAGGCAGAGGCTTGCCAAAACGTAAGAACCTGCCCAAAGCATGGGTTAATCTGTTCTTAAATTTATCAATTTCATATTTGCTAAATTGTTTGTCATGCATTGTTCTATTCGGCACTTTGCAAAAGATGCAAGACCAGAAGAGAAAAACAGAAAGACAGGCAGAGTTGAAAGGATTGAGGCTAACGAGAAGAAGTAGTCAACCATCTGAAACAACTCCCAAAAGACCTCAGCATATGAGGAATTAAAAAACCATAAGGCAGCTTTGACATCTGGATGCGCTCCTGCTGGACCTCAGATGATTTGAATAATGAAATAAGTTTCCTACTTCACTTATTTATAGCTTATAAACTTGTGAATTGAAAAAATTAAGATTACAAATTGAACTTTATTTTTTTTCTCCACAGTTCAAAGGGAAAGCAAAAAAATTTGACATGACTATCAAAGAATACGGACAGTCAGTTTTGAACTTGGCAAATCCAAAAACTCCAGAGAAAAAGGTGACCATCACCCAGCAGCAGAAATCTCATCTTTGCAGGGTGCTTTTTCAGGAATCAGAGATGGTTGCCCTTGATTTCGATGGTGAATTAAGGATCTCTGTCACTGACCATGTGGAGCAGGAGCATGGTCCCTTGCAAGAGGATATATCGAAACCCCTTCACACAAAAGTTCAAGTGTCCATAAAGTTTTCCTTTAAAAAAAAAAAGTTCTTTCCATTTTGTCATCATTTTGGTCTATCATTTATATTCCTGTAGTACTATTTTCCCAACATGTTCCACTGTGATGACAAAAAATCCGGCATGCTACTGCATGTAAAGCATTCAAAAAAACGTGGGCCTGCAAGGGTGATGCAGTGCTTGGTAAAAGTTGCTCACCAAACAATTCTTACAGACAATCCGCAGGACCAGATTGGGAAGATCCTTTTTCAGTCTCTTTGCCTAAGGAATGTAAGGTTGATGGGTAACGTCCATGTAGAAAGCTGTTTTTGCACCTACTGCATAAATGTCAGATACGGATAATATTATTTTCATAGGCTATGTTCTTCTTGCTATTTATATTGCTGCTTGATTTTATTTTGACTTTTCACTTTATTCCGTAATGCATTTTTCTCTTGATTTCTTTTTTTAAACTGAAGATAAATATGTTAAATAGACTCTACCCAGATTTCACCCAAAAAGGACATGCTGTTTGTGCTGTGTTGTTCTAACCAGGGCAGATGGCTTGTGTCCCAGGTATATTTTAATAAAACCCTTTCCTTTTCATATTTTCATTTTTTGATTGCCTTAGATGAAATTGATGATGAATAAATTTATAGTGCAAATTAACAAATCATTTTTGCCTCATCACAGGAAAATGTAACGAGTGTTGCGACAGGATGAGACCCGTCCGTTTCCTCTGTCACGACATTTACCATCCAAAAAGAAGTCATGTGGGAACACTGGCAGAGGAATGCCCTGGTAAAAATGGAGCCCTGTGAAAAGGAAGGATCCCTAAGGTAGATCTACATTCAATTTTGTAGGTATCTTTTAGCAATCTTCTTTTATAACACTGGTCCTTTTGTCTAAATCTGATTTTCATATATTTTGCAGAGAACTGATAGCTGATTTTGAGAAAGATATAAAAGAGCCGAGGAAAGTAAGCTAGCAACTTTTCATGGCATACTGGCAGTATAACCCGTTCAAAGAATGCAGAACAAATCCTGAGGAAGGCCTGATTGAGTAATTTTTTCTTCACTAACAAACCCTTACTCAAAAATAGCATAGACCATAACAATTCTCAATCATATTTCTATTTTCAGGGGAGACCGTGATGGTCCAGGATTTCATGGAAAACAGGAAGGCTGCATACACGGCTGAAATAAAAGCAGCCTACTTTGGTGAAACAGGAAAGCTGCATACTCGACTGAAATAAAATCAGCCCACTTTGGTAAGGAGCAGGTAACAGTTTATCCTGTAGTTGCATATTACACGGATAGTGACAGAGTGGTCAGGGACAGCCTGATGTTCTTAACGGATGACATCGTTCATGATTATTATTATCAGGCTCCATTGTCCGAAAGTTCACAAGGTGGTCCCTTGAACTATTGCGGAAAAAAACAAGGGTGAAAAAAACTCATCATATGTAGTAATGGTGCTGCAAGGTAAGCACTCTCTTTCCATATTCATGTTACATTATATACCATTCAGAATATAATAAAATCATAATCTGTTCCTCATGAGTACAATGTAATAAGAAACTTATATTTTCTCTCTTGAATTGTTCACAGGGACGAGGGAGTTTTCATGATTTAACTCGTTCCAGCATCAACCGCAGAAGAGCTACTATGGGAGTGAGCATGGTAAAAGGGAGGCGGATGGCGAGACCAACCATAAGAGTCAGGCTCTGAAAAGGACAGTTCATGCTGGCAAAAACTTTGCCTGTGCAAAGGAAATGTTGAATACCTCTCCAGCAGACAGGAGGTGAGTTAAAATCCTTACTACACAAACAACGCGTAGAATTAGTCATGCCTACAAATATTAAGTCTAAAATAAGTTCCTCGAGAGTTGAATGTGTGGACGTTGGAGATGATGTCATGACAATTACGGGGACACAAAAGTACCACCAATTTCAGGCCCTGAAGGAGTATGTCCTGCAAGCATGAAGGCTTAACTGTTTTTGTACCGCCTGTCGGCAAGGCAAGCCATCTAAATGCTTGAAAATAGAGTATGCTGTCCACAAATGAAAACCAAGGTATGTTTGATTCTGTTACACTTATCCCACTATTGCCATGTTAACTTTTTATATCCGGCCGACTGCTGCCAGCAGCCAACACACCCACTTAAAATGATGGGCGGCCGCTGGTAGCAGCCGATGTAGTGTTGTCATTAAAACATCGAAAAAATTCTAATGCGAGCTAGTACAATGGCCCATACTATTCATAGATCATCAATTCAGGACTTGAGGGATCTAAACATTGCAATGTAATTGCTGTTGTGTGTGTTGAGAGCGGTTTATTCAGTTGTAGGTCTACTACTGAAAGCTCACACTAGCCAGGTTGTATGCTACAAAATGTCTCGACTACTCAAACTTAACTCGTCTGAAACAAGAGATTTATTGGTAAGCAATACTGACAGTGATTTGTCTAGCTAGATATTGATTTAGACGATCATGAAGATGACTTTAGATACCCAGAAGAGGAAAATGGGGCTGGTGATGAAGGTCTTGATCATGTGAAGCAACTGTCGACGTCAGCTGCAATTCCCGTCCCCCCTGCTCGCAGAAGACCTAAAAATTCTAGATATAATGATACCAGCACTAGACTTAAAAAATCCTAGCAATAATCTGTAATCTGGAGAGAAGTGGATCTAGGCCAAGTTGTACAAAGTGAAATAAAAAATAATCTAGAAGCTGTTGACAAAACACTTCGTGACTTGAGATCATCAGATCAAGTCATGGGTGGATTACTTACTCTGCTCTGCGGGGATTTTCGACAAATTCCCAGTGTTCCACAAGGCACAAGAGCATATATTGTTGACGTCTGCATAAAAGGATCACAGTTATGGAGATTCGCCAAAAAGTTCAGTCTCACCACTATCATGTGTGCAGCTTTAGTCAGTAATGATGAAATTACACTATTTGCTGAAAAGCTTCTCAATCTGGGCAATGGAAATGTTAAATTGTCACTCAACCAGACATCATATCCTTGGACGATTTTGGAATATCAACCAAAACCGTAGACACTTTACTCAACAGTGTTTTTCCTGATTTTCTGCAGAATTATAAAAAATCAACAGTGGACCACACAGTGTGCTGTCTTTGCTCCATTAAATGAAACCGTGACACACATCAATAGTACAATGGCAGAATGGATTCCAGCACCTTTCCATTCTTATAAAATGCCTATAACACTGGTGTAAATGAAGAAGAAGCTGTGCAATATCCTGTAGAATTTTTTAATTCAATTGAAGTGTCTGGTCTTCCATCTCACATGCTCCGTTTGAAAGTGGGGATGCCAGTTATGCTACTGAGATCATTACAATCACCACAACTCATGAATGGAACCAGATATATTATCACCAGTTGCTTAAGAAATGTCATCGAGGTTGAGATTGCTGTTGGGGCTCATATGGGGGAAGCGCATTTCGTACCACGTATTCCGCTTCAACCATCAGATACATCATTTCCATTTGTCTGTCAACACAAACAGTTTCCTCATCGGCCATCCTTTTCAATCACTATTAATAAAGCCCAAGGACAAACCTTCAACTGCATTGATCTGGACCTTCGTCAGCCAGTCTTTGCCCATAGAATGCTGTAAGTAGCTGTGTAAAGAACCGGGGACAATTCAGCCATCTATTTCCTGACACCAATTGGGGAGACCAAAATGTAGTCTACAAGGAAATCCTGTAAACATACTTCGGTGAGCAATCTTGATTATTACATATTAGTTAGGAAGTGCCTACTATGACATTTGTTTACCTAATTTCTCAGTTAGTGTCTCTTTATGATTTTTTGTTATCAGATTTGCGTGCACGTTTGATAAGATTAGGTTTTTGGGCATTATTGTCATTATTCAATTTTATCATGTTATTCACAAACATATAATAAGAAGATAAAACCCGAGCAAAGCCGGGCATCGCAGCTAGTAAAATAATAATAACAGAATGCAGAGGTTACAAGAGAGATAGCATGAGCACCATAAGAGATAGCAGAAAGAGCAATAGTGAAGATAATGGAAATTGTCATAGGACCAAGTACATCTAAAGTAGACTAAAGACAAATATGTAATAAAGGAAAGACTCCAGAACAAGACTGGGACCAAGAGGGAGTTGCCCCGCAAATAAAGTACTTAAAAGAGGAGGGGATGGAGATTGTTTAAACCCCCAGGATGGAGGGTCCCCAACTTAAAAATATGCCGGTTCTCCATAGCCTTCCTGACGGCAGCGCTGCACTTGTCGGAAATGTTAGATGCTTTGTTTAGTTTTGCATTATGATTGAGTAATCCATAACTTTTTATGTATTTCCATATTTAATTTCGATACATTCACTTAGGGAATTAACACACTCTTGCGATACAAGAATTACCCACAATGCTAGAACAAACTCCACAGACAATGTACTTTGATATAAATCTCAAACCCATGCAAAAATCCATATTAGAGCCACATCACATATGCCTGACATATACCGCAAAAATGGTCCCAATGACCACGCGGAGACGAATTACGTCAGCGACATAGACTCCTTGTTGGTAAAGGAAGCAAGATGGATGGAGATACAACTTGTGCACCTGCTGTCTGGACATCCTCTTCTACAATGGTCAGATTGTAGCGCAGACAAAAAGGGTAAATCCACAAATTTCCACATGCCACCATGTCGCGTAACACACAAAATCAATATGCCGTGAAGAGCAAAGAAAACGCGACCATGAAAAACGTAACTAACCTGCTGGCGTTCAAACCTAAGTCGCAATGACGAGAAAGGTAAGAGAGAGAGTTTGGTTTATTGTTTATTTTTGGTGTCTTAGGTCTCTTTTTACCTACACAGGTCATCTCAACACCCACTCGCAACTACTGACGAATAGCCTTCGCTTTTTTTTTTTGTTTTTTGCTTTTTTTGAGGGAACTAGTATTAAACTCTTCTTTCATACTGTAAATAGAACAATCAATGAGAATTTACACACACTGAAAGAATATATATATCTATATGTGTATAACACAAATCAAGCTTACTTTTAGCCCTGTAAATCTCCTTGCTTGTCAAGAGTATTTTATCATTATGCACATCACTGAAAAAGAAATGCAATGAGCCACAGATCTACGTTTCATCAGACAAGAATGCTAAAGTTCTTGTCGTTCCTCGCCTGGTCACAGGGGAAGAACATCATAATCAAAGGGTGTCCGAGGAAATGTTTCTGAAGTATGCCCACGTGAGGAAGGTGAACGAAGACAAAAGGGGGTACATTTCAACACTGACCAATAAAGTGCTAACCCAGGAGGGGAGGGGGTGCCTTAATATTATCTATTGTTTTCTAGGATTATTCATGTACGACACAAAAATAAGAGTTCAGAGGCAGTCCTGGGACAAGAGACAGTCCATAAGTTAATGAAATATGACATAACTGGGGAACTAACATCATTTCAACTTCCTAGAGCATGTCCATATAAGCTGATTGTGGAGAGGGAGAGAGAGATTTTGTGAGTGAGAGAGGGTGGTAGACATTGTGTAAGTGTGAGGGCCTAAGGGTGATCTTGTGGGCATATGAAGTAGAATGATGTGAGAGTTTGAAAGTGATGTCTGAGTTTATGTGAAGGAGTGAGAGACTGAGCTGAAATAAAAATTGTGTTTGTATGTGTATGATAAAGAAAGTGAAGATATATGTGAGAATGCATACGTGTGTGAGAAGGAGTAAGGACGAAAGATTGTGTCGATCTATATGAGTGAGTAACTTAGTTTTTCAAGTCGGTGAATTAATATTGCTTTGTGGTACATTTTTGTTTTGCAATATATGTACATTCATTTTTCACAACATGGCAAGAAATGAGCATTTCATTTAAGTAAGCAAAATTCTCATAGCTTGGCCCCCCCAAAAAGAAAAGAGAAATTGTGATACTAGCAAGTCTGAAATCATGACAGGGGAGATAGAGAAGGAGTAATCTCAACTCTGACTTAGGTCTTTTATTTCTTTTTTCTTTTCGTATGTTATCCAGATCTAAAAGTACCAGCTCAGGTGATACACTCCGAAATACAAGAGAACTATCAGAAATATCTTTCCCTGAAGGACATCCACAATATCAAACGGTAAAACAGAAAAACAAAGAAAAATGACCAAAATGATGCCCAACTTCTAGTCAGATAGCTGCTTAATTTCAAAACTAGCGATGATCAGGCTACAATCATTGTTGAGCATGCTGCCGAGGATAGACTCAAAATGGTGTACTTTGCTTCCAGAGACATGAAAAACATTTTTGCGAAGTATCAGGAGCATGTGATGATAGACAACACTTATTGGCTGAATGACTGTGGAATACCCTTAGTGGTGCTCATGCATACTGATGGTAACAATGACACGAAAGTAGCAGCCTTTGCATTACTGCAGAATGAGTCACAAGACGTGCTCTGGAGGACGTTTGCTTGCTTCATTCAGGACAACATGAACTGTCATAAGACCAAGACAATCGTGACGGACAAAGACTACAATGAAATGGTAGTGATTGCCGAATTCTTCCCATTTGCTGTCCATGAAATTTGTCTGTTCCACGCAGTGAAATCTTTATTAGAACAGATGGACCATGCAAAGACGAAGGCAAGTTACCTAGAGCTATGCCAGAAGATTTCGAACAAGTTTAGCGCATTTTACTCATACTTTTAATGCCATGGGGAGAATATCAAAGAGAAGTGGGTCTTGCGCTTCCACTAAAGGCACTTGAATTTTGGCGACGCTTCCAACAACAGAGTGTAGAGCTTCAATCAGAAAATAAAGCCTGCAGTGGAAAAAAAAACTCAGTCCTCTAGATGAGATGCTCGATGATTCGCTTCATCTTCTGCAGGTGAAAAAGTCGACCATTTCATATTGCCTCTTCGACATGAAGACCAGATCTAAATTACCTAATGCTGACCTGAATGAAGAGCTGGCATACAACATTTGTATACCTTTTGCTGCAAAGCATGTTTGTGAGCAGATTAAGCAATCTCTCAAGTACACAGCTGAACCTTTGGGAGATAGCTACAATGTCACCTATGAAGGGCAAAACGCACCTGGGCAATTCAGACATATTGTTGTGCATCCTTCCTCAACTTCAATTTGCCATGCCGTCATATATTTGCAGTCCAAAAACATGCATCACTCCCTCTGTTAGAAGTGGAAATGATTGACGAAAGATGGACCAAGGTATATTACAGTGACTCTGTACAAGTTTCCATTCAGGATAACTCAAGGGTTTCATATGCTTAATGTCACACAAAACCAGGCTGGATGAAATTCAATGAAGCCCAAGAAATCTGAAAGCTCTAAACTGGATTAAGCTTAATTAATTCTTTATTGGGTCTAAAATACACCTTATCTTTAAATATGACATTGTTAAGTGTCTAAATATTATTTTGTCCAATTACTTACAACCCTTGTACCACTACCCCCTCCAGCCCTGACCGTACAAACTATTCATAAAGTTGTCACCCACTGAGCGACAATTCGTTCACCAACACCAAGAGACTTGAATTAAAATGTTGATAAAAAAAAATGAAACAACTCCTCCCTCTGTGACACAGACTTCCATGTTTGTCATAATTCAATCTTGAGAGACATCATGGATGTTCTCCCTTTGTTGGATTCTGTTAATGTTAATGGATTCAGGTAGAATCTTATTTCATCTTTATATAGAGAGGACCTTAACAGGTTTAGGTTTTGACCGAAGCCTTTGGGCAATTATTCTTCAACACAAGCAAACTTGCTGGGAAGGCTAGAGGCATTTTTCTTTCTCTACCCAACAAGCATTGTAATTAGTATGAGATTCTCAAAAAGAAAATTCTTCTTATCTATGAAAAGACACCTGAGTATCAAAGAGTTGCCTTCAGACATACAGACAAAGCAAAATACTTGTCTTTTACCAAATTCTTGCACAAAAAAGAAACCAGCTTGATTGTTGCCTTCCTCTTCCAAATTCATTAAAACTGAAACTATGAATGACTTTGGTTCTTAGAGGACTGTGGCCGTGTCATTAGCCCAGACACAACTTCCTTTTTCTCTCTATTGATTTGATCGGCAATACCATCAGTATCAATTACTGGATTTACATTCACTTGCTCCCTAAATACGAATGTTTGCGAAGTGAGCGATACTCTTATGATATATATTACATTTTCAATACATTCCATTCGATTCTTTGCACAATGACGGCATAAAACATAAGCAGTTGGAAGCAAGTACTAAGTTGACATCTGTCTCTTCTATGTTCAAAAAGTCAAAAACTGCTGAGGAAGTCAAAAAGAGGAAGTTAAAAGACAGGCTCGCTAGGCTGAATTAACCCTTGTTCAGCTCATTGCCGACCTTAACCTTCCAGTTGCTTCAGCTGACAGATTAAGTGAGACTTTCAAAACTATGTTTCCTGACAGCAGCATCGCTAAGCAATTTTCTTGTGCAAGAACAAAAGCTACTGCCCTTGCCAAGGACCTCGCAAAGATTCACCATACTTTTTCTTCGTATGAAATGCGCACCGTGCTCTCTGTGGACTGATGGTTCTTACTACGAAGAGGACAAATCATTCATTCCCTGTGGTTGTGAGATCTGTCAATCCAGATACCCTAACAGTTGATTCTGAACTTCTGTCTTTGCCTGCCTCTGATGGTTCCGCTACAGGAGCGAACATTTTTAATCTTCTGGATGCCATCCTCCCGACAAATGAGATTCCCTGGTCCAACTGCATTGCCTTTGGATCTGATAATGCCAGCGTTATGACTGGGGTTCATGAAGGCGTCTTAGCTTTCATTAAAAAGAAAAACCCAGACTGCTTCTTGGCTGGCTGTACTTTGCATTTGGTACACATTGCCGCAGAGAAAGCTGCTGACAACCTGCCTTTTTCTCCAGCTCATATTTGTGGTTGACATTTTTTTCACTATTTTAAAAATAGTGCTCTGTCCGTCTTCAGGGGTGGTCTTCACAGGATCTACATGGCGCATATCAAAAGAAAATGCTGAAGCATGTAAGCACTTGCTGGTTGAGCCTCAGAAAGTGCTTGGACCACTTGTTGATTGAGAACTTGGATCCTCTCAAGTCATATTTTCAAAAGGAGAAAGACAATCAAAAGAAAGCTCCAAAATATGATGAAGGAAAAGTAAAGATCATCAGTGAGAAGATAATTTCTTACACCGCGAAGCTGTACACATACTTCCTTCGCTATGCTTCATCCCTGTTTGACAGCTTTCCCCCTGCAAGAATGCTCCTTGACTTTCGGACCAATGGTAGGGATTCTATCCTTGCCACCATTAAGAAGTTGCTAAAGAAGTCACCACTTTCTTTCTCTATTTGCAAGCATTTGCAATTTCTTGACTTTGCTGTGATAATACGCAAGCCCAAGACAGCTTTGAAACACCTGAAATCAGTTCTTCTACTGAGTGCTCACTGTCCCCTCAGCGACATTGACGATTTACTGGATGAGTATGCAATGTAACACCTAGTGTGAAATCCAAAGGAGGTTTATAAAATTCAACTCCTCCCAGGACCAGGTGGACGATCTGCTGTTCAATGAGGTAGGCAAAATCCAAATTATGCTAAATTGTGGGGAATTCATGAAAAGAATGTCTCGTGTCACATGGACAAACAACAGTTGAGCATGGGTTTTCAGAGAATAGCATGGCATTGGATAAAAACATGGGAGAAAAAACACTCTGATTGCTAAGCACATCATTTGTGTGTCACTGTCCTGTATTTATGCAATTCTAAAAAATGTCAATCATCTCACAACATGTCTCAGCCCCGAAGAAGTAAATCCGCAATTCATATGCGGACCTTGAAAGAGAAGGATCCAGAAAAGTATCAGGAAATTCTCAGAAAACAGAATGAAAGATACAAGCAGAGTAAAAAAGAGAGGGAAGAATACTGGGCGAGTGGTACCCGTCAGGCTCTTTAAGACAAAGAGGCTTATTTGGCAAAGAGAAGGTGAAATAAAATTTACATACTATTATATTTTTACCTTGGCTGTTGATCACAGCCCATGGGGCAATTGCTCCATCATGACTCCAGAGGAGAGGCCAAAAAATGATATATAATGAAAAGAGGAGGGAGATGCAACAACAAAATTCCCTTTCTTTTCCTTTGTTTCAAGGAATTTGCAGAAAAGATAAAAATATGCTCACTATATGAGAGCATGGCGACAAAATAAAGGGTCGAGCCAAGCTGCTACGACTGAGGATAGCCATCAAAAATCACCCCCCTTTCAGGGGGAAAGCAGTGCGCTATCTTTCCTCTCACTTCAACCTCAAAACCATTGACGAGGAACTCAGGCATGGCTAACCTTTTTACAGAACCCCCAAAGAAGGTTGAGCAAATGCGCCAGTGTCACAGGAAGGACAGCTATTTAATGAGCAAGCCGGAGATAAGGGTAAGAAAGACTTGTTTTTTCTCTGGTGTCTCTTTCTTCCTCTTTCCCAACAACATGTTTGTCTATTCAATGAGCCCATTTCTTTTCTTTTTAACATTTCAACAGAGATTTTATACTAGCCCTGGCATAGCAAGAGTCCTCCCTCATCGGCGCTATGCCACCAAAACAGATCCTGGCTTTGTGATGACGGTCACATTGAGGAGGGCCCATGACCTTCTTTCAAGAGCAGCATAACAAAAGAGTCAGCTTCTCCCTCTTTGCCCTCCTGAGGTCCAAGCATGTTAGGAAACTGGGAATGGTTCCAACCAAGACAGGATCGTGTGTTACCTGCACAAATGTCAAGAAAGACTTTTCTGTAATCTCTTTGCTTTACTAAACCTTAAAAACAAGCATGTAGAGTAAGAATCATCAACGGGCTTTACTAATTTCCTCAAGATCCTGATTGTGTCTTTTTTTAGATTGAAAATTGATGCCCTGAACAAGTTGTTGATACCATAGAAGGCCATCATGTCAGAGGGCAGACTGGTCAAATTTTTGTTGTGCCCATTTAGGAGCTTGGTCCAACAAGGACTGCATAATTTCAGGTAAGTCTCCTTTCGCACCTAACATTTTTCAACATCTGTTTATCACCCATTTTTTAACAGAATTTCTGACAGTATGCGACTCATGCTATATCCTTTTTAAATCTATTTTTTACAGGTGAATGCTATCGATGTCACAACAGAATTCGTCCCTTCACCACAAAAAGTTGGGATAGTTTTTATGACATTAAGAGGTTTCACTGGGAGAGGCGCGAGGTGGATGGGAAGATGAAACTTGACATTCATCCTTATCAAGGAACTGTTTGGTAATTTATCAAATCTTCCACTTCCTTTTTAAAATAGCCTTTTAATGGTTTCTTGCCCTCAAAATTTTATGATTGCAATGATATTTTCCATCCAGTGACCTTATTGAGTAACTGAGCAGGGACTTGGTGGAACAAATAAAGGGAACGTCCTTCATCAATGCATATTGGCAGCAGAGCCAATGTAATACTGCAAAGGATACCTTGCAGAGAGGTTTGTTCTTTTTTTGCACTATGTTGCTGTTGAATTTGCCCCCCCACTCCTTTCGAAGAGGGTTTACGGTGATTTTCTTGTTTATTTAATGCCAAGTACTCATGGCCCAAGATTTCGCTGAAAATCGAAAAGCTTCTTATCATCCTGAGGTCAAGTCAGCACACTTTGGAAAGGCCCTAGTATACCTTCACTTTTCTTGTTGATTCATTCTCACAGATGAACGTCAGTGGAATTTCAGACATTCTGTCTGCATCTATGATGCAACAAATGGAGGATGACATTGAGCATTCCATAAGTCTTTTTTTATTTAAAGTAGATAAAAGGATAGCATCTTTTAAGAAAAAGAAAAAGATACAATGTAATTTTTAATGGAGATCATTTTCAAAATTGGACACTGAGTTAGCTGAGAAGTACAGCAACACTTTCTTATTATCACAGTCATGGCCATGCAAGGATAAAAGTAAAATGGGACAGTTTAGTTCCAAAGAAAGAACAACAGCAGACAGAAGAGATTGATTGATTGATTGATTGAAATTTAAACCCAGTACATCCCATAGACGGAAGAGATTGTCCAAATGAATGAGAACAACAAGTAAGACGTAAAACAAATATTATTTAAGAAATAACAAATAATAGAGAGAAGATTTACATTTACGACAAATAGCAGCCATCATTCCCACTGATGCTTAAACAAGATTTCATTTTCAAATTACAGGTACAAAATTTTTATGTGATCCCGTTACAAGCAATGCTGTCTCACCCAACCCTGGTATAGACAGTCCCGGTACTGGCACAGACAATCATGGCTCAGACAACCCTGGCACAGATGCTCCAGCCTCAGATAATTTGGATACAAACGATCAAATTGATGTAAGCTTTCATTGAGAGATAAATTTTAAAACATTATTCACCTCATTGAATTTCAAATATTGAAAATCTATAGGATTCTTGGACAAGATCAAAGTTTCGGCTCTGTGTAAGGTAATGAAAAAAAGCGGATCATAATCCTTTTCTTTTAAGTTAACCCTGTAATTCTAAAGAGGTACGGAGTTAAAAAAAAACAACTTATAATAATTTAACTAGTTATCTATACTGTGAAACGCAAACCACTTTTGACTGAATGAATCCAGAGTCTCAAGATGGATTATGAGTTTTTCTTATTCTGTTGTTAGTATGCTGTAATTTGGACCCATATGATACAATCGGTCACTGCATTTGCCAAAAAACTCATGATAAAATTGCCCATATGAAACGAACAAGCGTTGGGTAAACAATTCAGCCATAGTCATCATTTTTCCTGTTCTACCAAAGAGGTTTTTCTTGCTTGTATAGCCGTAGCTATTAGCTCATGTAATAATGAATGTATTATTACTATTACTAAGCAGTAGCATTGATGACATGATTATCTATTTGGGTTGGGTTTTTTTTTCATTGCAGTTACAGCCAGGATCATGGGTAGTGGCCACTTTCTCTGGCAGGACTCAGAAAACCTTTTTAGGAATGGTATGTTCGATAGCTGACATTGACTTACATACACTGGTACAACACTGTTATGTACTGAAAATTTTTTTCAGAAGAAAATGATTTTATTTTTTAACATTTCATTCTGACTTGTAGCAAATTGTGCAATGAATTTAGCTGAAAGAGTAAAAAAAATAGTATTTTTGTGGCATCAATAGCAGATTAGTTAATATTTGCTGCCACTTTTGTAAGACATTTTTCAAGTGATCAATTACTTAATTCTCTAATTCTATTTTCAGATTCTTCAGGTTGATAAACGAGAAGCCCAAGTGAAGTTCTGTCGTCAGAGTGGAAATCATTTCACTTGGCCATATGTGGAAGATGTATCATGGATGGACCAGGAGAGTCTGATCAAGGTTCAACCACCATCCTTAGACTCAAGAGAAAGGATGTATCTCACAAACAAGGACATGGCATACATTTAAAATGTTTTGATACCGGTATTTTATAAATGATTAAGTTGTACCGTTTATGTAACGATTCTTTACTTACTACTATGGATCCTTCCTTTTTTAAAAAATAGTCAGTCTCCAGTAGGACTTGAACCCAGCTGTAAAAATGTCAAAACTTGCCCTTTTTAGAACGAGAAGGATGTCCTTTGATTGAAACTGGACAGTTACCTCATCTACTATAATGTACCACATGACAGCCAGGTGTAATGTTTGTTACCTACTTTATTATCCAATACACTTCTCGTCAATACACATATTATGATCATGTATTTTAAAATCCTAATTAATTGATTTTCAATGGCTGGTTATCAAATCCACACCTACTGTTCAGCAGAAATATCTTGATTGCAAAAACAACTCTCACCTAATGCATGCTGTCCAGTAATGTTTTCATCTAATGTTTTCTTATAACATACATTCGTATTGACATTTGATTTCTTGATTAAATAACTGTTAAAAGCCTTTTCCAAACAACATTTCCACACTTCAGTTCAAGCATTACTGGTAGCTATTAAACCTGCACATATATTTTTGGAAATCATATTGGCAGGTAAAATGTCCTGTAATGTTTGTTACTTTTTTTTATTTTTTTTGCAAAATTTTTTTTAATGATGTTTAAAATTGGTTTTTCTATTAAGAAGACTGCAAATAATAATAAAATACAGCTCTTTCAGTTGAAAAAACAGCAATCTTATGTGCTTTATTTTTGTTGTGTCATATGATGGGACATCTGTGTAATGTTTGTTACCACAGGAATGAATGTTCATAACTTTTTTATCCATACCCTGTAAGGTCTAACTATTTTTTTTTCTTCAAATTTGATTTATTGTTCATTTATTAACACCAAAATTTAAATGCTATATTAAATTTGAAAAAGTATGTTATTTCTGACTAAAGGTAAGGCCTTGCATGCAATGAGCCATATACAAACCTAGAGACACGCAGAGCTTGATTGATTGAAATTTAAACCCAGTACATCCCATAGGGATGATCGCAGGGTTGTGTTCAGATTAGTTGTTTTCTTTTCATTTGATTTTCATTCCCCTCTCCAATGATTGAAGCAAGTTAAAAAAGCTT
>JAOWAY010192051.1:0-10229 GCA_028565895.1 Goniobranchus geometricus | reverse complement strand
TCTCTCTCTCTCTCTCTCTCTCTCTCTCTCTCTCTCTCTCTCTCTCTCTCTCTCTCTCTCTCTCTCTTCCTCTCCCTCTCTCTTTGAATGACTGAATGATAGGCTTTGTCTAAAGACTAATTTTAAAGAAACGGATAGCCATATCGCTTTTTTGATCACCATGATAGCTTCTCCCCATACTTTATTGTTTTTCTCTATTTTTCCATGCAAATATCAAATTCTTCTAGGTTGTATCTAGTTTCTTATTTTAGCTTTGGTTTTTCATCACCTACCATGTGTCTAAATTCAGATTGTCTGCTCTTTATGCTTTGAAAGTTTTTGACAAGAGTTGATGATTTAGGTTCTGACTTCTTTACCTTAAGTATTATTATGACAGCATTTAGGAATTAAGTGGTTTTAATTTCAGGTAAATGAGATTTTTTTAATCTGCTTTTGAGTTTTGCACTCATTTTGTGGCTTTGGATAATATTTAGTATGAAAGTGGAGATTGTGGCTGACATTTTCCAACCTGTCGGAGAAAGGCTTTTGATATAAAAAAAGGAACAAAAAAAATGGACTGATATTGGTAATTCCACTGTTGCAAAAAAAAATCCATGTCATGTTCTTATTTATTTTTTAAAAAAAGGATTAGTATGTTTTATGGCGGATGCTGAAACTTATTAAGTTTAAGATGAGATTCACAGCCTCTTCTCTCTCTAAACTTATGTACTTTGTCTTGAGCATATTATGCTGTTCAAAATGGTTGCTGTGTATGACAAGCCACTCCCATAACCTTTGCCATGCATATTTAAATATCAGGTATTTGTAATTTTTCCTTTGTTTTTAATGTATATCCATTACTTTAACAGGGCTTTCAGTTTGTATGCCAATGTGAGGCCTTGCAAATCTCTAGAGGGTTATGAGACTCCATACAAGAATGTTGATATTGTCACTATTAGAGAAAACACAGAGGGAGAATACAGTGGCATCGAGCATATAGTAAGAATTTTAATTCATTTTTACCATTTTGAGTGTGAATGAAGTGGATAAATTAATTGATACGTGAGTTTATCTTTGAGTAAACATGAGGCTTGAATTCACTTTATATCAAAGCAGCTCATCCTATCCAACTGAACAGAAGGCATGTCAATCTACATCAAATCATCAAAAGTAAATGGATCATGAACTTTGTGTGTATGTGTGGCTGGCAGTGGCAAGGTAGAATTTATTGAAAATGTTTTTTTTATGAAGCGAAAGGAAATAAATCATCAATTACTGTTGTTGAGGAATCCAACTTGAAAATGAGTAATTTTAGCTCAAATAGAGGAATTAATTTGTTCTCACAGTTTTAGAAATA
Source organism: Goniobranchus geometricus (assembly GCA_028565895.1). NCBI lineage: Eukaryota > Metazoa > Mollusca > Gastropoda > Nudibranchia > Chromodorididae > Goniobranchus > Goniobranchus geometricus. The sequence continues at coordinate 8,893 of JAOWAY010192051.1, read as the reverse complement.
ATTAAGAAATCATTTCATGTACTCTCAATGGCATGATTTGATAGGTCCTACAAAGCATGATTCACAGAAAATGCCTTTTCCACCACCCAGGGATGCCATTATTGCGTTATTTTCCGTTCTTTCCATTATTTTGACTTGATCCATTTCCCAAATCCACTTTGCTTTTTTTCAACAAAACAAAAAATGAAACAAAACGGTAAGGATTAGGTGGGGATAATTGGTTTGTCTTTTCTTATGTAATGGTGTGTTGTTGATTTTTGTTTGTTTTGTTTTTGTTCTTTGTGTTTTTGTGGGGGGTTTTTATTGGAAGGGGGGGTGGCGTTGGGGGAGGTGAGTCTTTTTTTCTCAACAATTTGCTTTATTTTGTTTTTTGCATGTTCGTTTATGTCTGACGTCTATTTTGTACTGACCATAATTTTGGCTCTGAAAAAAATTCATTTATTTTTGCACAAGACAAGTGGCATCCCTGTCTATCAGAGCTGCCTTACTAACTCCGAGACTTGATTTCATTGACAGATATTGATAAAACCAATGGGGTGTTAGAGGATACACCCTTGGAAGAAACCCGCCTTCGGATAGCCGTAGCGGTTCAACAAAATGCTGTTCTTTTAGACAGACGGCAGTACAGTCATTTTGAAAGCTACTTAGAGTCAACGCTGAGAGCTGGGAAGAGTGTCGTTCAACAGACATTTGCTGTTCCTGGGTGTGAACTTGTTGCAGTGTGTATTTCAAGTGCCAGTGGTGAGTCTATGGGTGTGAACTTGCAGTGTGTATTTCAGGTGCCAGTGCTGAGTCGTTGAGTGTGTACCAGGGCTGCAAACCATTACGATTCAATCGTAATCATTACAATGTTGATGGTCACATTACGCAATTACAATCGTAATGCTGATTATTACGATCGCCAGGTCGTCTTTTTTTTTTTTTTTTTTCAAATAAAACTATAAAAAAGAAAAAAACAAAAACTACCAGCCCACCCCCGCCTTCATACAGGACGCAGTAAGAAAGGGACGTAGATTAGCCCCACTCCTCGCGTTACCAATAATAATAAAAGGTTATGGCTCAGCCTAAGGTCAATGAGTGCGTAATTTTCCGTGTGATTGTGAAAGAGCTTGATCAACTTTCAGGCTACAGGCCAGCCTTTTCCTTTTTTTTTTTTTTAATTCAAAGGCCAATGAAACTGAATGATTCATGTTAGCGGACACATCCCTTTGCGTCAGATTGGATACGGCGTAGCATTTATCGTACAAATGCGTTGTTTCATTGTTTCTTCGACCGCATGCTTGAAACACACTTCCTTCTCATGCTTCTTTTAATTGTCTGTGTTGGAATTTATTGAATTTGGTTTTATTGTGCTTTCGGAAATAAATCATGCTCATCTTTATTGTTATTGTGACTAATACGCCAAATTTTAAGTCTGTTCTGGATCTGTATTGGATTCTGTGGTTTTTAGAACTAGTCTTGTTCCCTAGATTTATTGATCTTGAAATCACATCTCGATTTTGATTCAGTTTCTTTCTTTCTCCGATCGCACGCTTGAAGCATGGTTTATTTCTAGATTCTAATTCTAAGTTGTCTCTTTTATTTCTCTGTGTCAGAATTAAATGCGTGGTTTATTGTGCATTTGGAAATAAATTGTGTTTATCTTAACTAGATTCTAGATCTAGTTGAGGTCTAACTGCTTTGTGACTGAACTATTTTCAAGTCTCGATCATGATCTAGATCTAAAATTGGATGTGTTTCTAGAACTATTGATCTTGTCTAGATTTCGTGATTAGATCTAGAACGGTGTTGATTGAAAGTGCTTGTGCTGATTGCGATTAGAATGGAACCACCGCGCAAGAAATAGAGTGTCGCATCCCAGAAATTCCATGGAGAGTACACCGTTTCTTGGCCCTTCATGATGCAAAGCAGACAAGAGGTGATGGCCATGCCTTCTGCAAAACATGTCACTGTGACTTTTCAATTTCACTGTAACTTTTCAATGTCCATGTGACTTTTCACTGTCACTGTGACTTTTCAATTTCACTGTGACTTTTCAATTTTGCTGTGGCTTTTCAATTTCACTGTGACTTTTCAATTTCACTATGGCTTTTCAATTTCTCTGTGGCTTTTCAATTTCACTGTGACTTTTCAATTTTCTTTGTGACTTTTCAATTTCACTGTGGCTTTTCAATTTTGCTGTGGCTTTTCAATTTCACTGTGACACTGTGTCTTATTTATATATAATTTTAAACATTGTGCCAATGACACTGTCGTATTCAAGTATTTGAGACATTTGGGCTATGACACTGTCTTATTCATGCTTAATTTGAGACATTGTGGCAATGACATTGTCTTAGTCATGTTTAATTTGAGACATTTGGGCAATGACATTGTCTTATTCATGTTTAATTTGGGACATTGTGGCAATGACATTGTCTTATTCATGTTTAATTTGAGACATTGTGGCAATGACATTGTCTAATTTGAGACGTGGCAATGACATTGTCTTATTCATGTTTCATTTGAGACATTGTGGCAATGATGCTGTCTTATTCATGTTTCATTTGAGACATTGTGGCAATGACATTGTCTAATTCATGTTTAATTTGAGACATTGTGGCAATGACACTGTATGATTCATGTTTAATTTGAGACATTGTGGCAATGACACTGTCTGATTCATGTTTAATTTGAGACATTGTGGCAATGACACTGTCTTATTCATGTTTAATTTGAGACATTGTGGCAATGACATTGTCTTATTCATGTTTAATTTGAGACATTGTGGCAATGACATTGTGTCCTTGGCACAATGTCTCAAAGTAAACATGAATAAGACAGTGTCATTGCCATAATGGCAAAAATGTAAACAAAACCAAAAGCAACTAAACTTGTTTGATTAAACACCTGACAAATCGTCCCAATTTGCGGTGACGTTGTCCCTATTAGCGATATAAATTATGAAAAATGTCCCAGGTGTCCCGAGTCCCTGGGTCCTAATGACAGATGCCCCACTGTATATCATTCTGAGTACACCGTTGTATTGTTATCTATAAAAGTCTTGGCTTTTGGTTAACGGCATCTTTTTTTCTTTTTTTTTTTTTAACTTTCTTTCAGCCCTGGAGAGCATTTTAAGACAAAAAGAAATTCAAGTGCAATCTTTCATCCGCAATTTTCACGGATGCATCCAACTGGATGGACTTCCATTGTCAGAGGTCATTGAGACAGCGGGAAAAAAGGGGAGGAAGAAACCTGGGCCACCGCCGTTTCCCAAACCCCAAATCACTGACGGTTTGACGTTAGAAAATGAAAGAAGCAGAGGAAATATAACAACATCTGATTCAGCTTCTGGAGGGAAGGATTCCACAAAGAATAGGGTACAGAATTTTATCAAAATTTTTGATGCTGAATCCGCTTGTAAGACTGTATCCTGGTCTGAGCCGCTACCAGAGAAGCAAAAAGAAACAGTTGAATATGAAGAAGACTCTGATGAATCTTATTCTGCGGGAGAAGATGAAGAAGATGAATCAGAAATAGAGGAGAGACCTGACGAAGACTTAGATGACTCTAACGATACAGAAGGAGAAGATGGAGAAGAAACAGAAGAAGATGACTGTGGAGAGAATGAAACTAAAGGTTATACTCTGAATGCAAATGATGGAAGACATTCGTGGGAGAAGCCTGAGACGATGGCATTCATGGGAAGCAAAAGTCATACGACTTCTTCTGGCATTTCACAGAAGAGGGAACAAAATAAACTAGAGAGTGCAAGTCAAGCTCTGGAGCCGCAAAAAGACATTTTGGACATCGATGAACACATATGGAATTTGATTAAGGGCAAATTGGATCAATCAGACTTTTGCACGCTGAAGTATGACAGTCGTCGTCAAATATTGAAGTTCAGTAGCCTCAATCCAAAGGCCTGTCTAGCCAACATTGACGATCTCAAAGCCGATATAATTGAAGGGACACCCCTGGAAATTCCAGAAACCTTGAGAGACATGTTCAGTGTCTTACAAACAAAAGATTTCTTTAAATCCTGTGCGGATGATTATTTTCAAAGATTTTCTGTACAATTTTTCATTCAAGACAATTCTATATTCTTTTTCGGTTGGGATGATCAATACATTGACAATACAAAAGCTGAAATTCTTCAGCGCTTTATGTACACTGATGAAATAGCCAATGAAAATGGAATGGACGTAAGTCACCTGAGACAAGAAAAGAAGTTCTTGGAGAGTGAGTTTATGGTGACCATTTCCTGGACTGACAATCAGGCGAGCACAGTTCAGATTCAGGGCGTATATGACGACGTCACTTTTGCAAGACAGGCCTTGGAAGAGGCAATGCTGAAATATAAGGTGAGGCCTGATAGCTTTGAATTCTCTGAAGAACATGCATTGTATGTGGAGAGACATTGTAAGCACAAACTTGATTCAGTTTTACAAAATGTGGAAGTTTCATTCAGAGGGCAAAAGGGGGGAAAGTACATCATAGAATATTCAGGCAAATTGGATGATATAAACAAAGTTTCTACCGCCCTGCATGAAATGAAAGACAAGATCAAAGTAGAACAAATTGACATTTCCAGCGATTTTGATTCAGAAGTCGGTGGACTTTTAACAAAGGCGATCATTCAGATGGGCCCAAAGAGTGCTTTAAATGTTGCGCAAAACATGTTTGAAATTGAGACCAAGTGCTGTATTCTGAATGACATAACTGAGCAGGAGACTGCAACCGCCCAGAAACGTGAGGAAAAATCATATAAAAAAGACTCGACTCACTCTAAGGAGAAGGAGTTGGTTTCAGTACAGATATCGCCCAATCTCAAAGTAAACCTCAAAGCGTCCGGTAATATTGTTAAAGAAAAAGCAGATGTCTTGGTTTGTCCATTGCATGAAAGCGGATTGTTGCGGAACCTGAGAATCAGCAAAGCGTTCCAGGCAAAAGACTCCAGCCTGCAAGATAAGATTGGAAATGGGAATTTCTTGCCAGGGCAAGTTTATCTTTCTCAAATGACTTGTGAGGACAGTGGTCTCAAAAACAATGTCGCATTTGTGCCTTTATCCCCTTGGACTAAAGACACGCAAGAGAATTCCCTCCACCAGCTCATTTATGAGACATTGCTGGCAGCGGACAAAGTTGGTGCTAAGACGGTGGCTTTTCCACCTCTGGGACTCGGAGTGATATTGAAGTACCCAGCAAAAGTCATTGCCAAGCAATATTTTTCAGCCGTGAAAGAGTTTCAGGAGAAGACTGCTACAACAAATGTCCAACTGAATACAGTGAACATTCTTGCTTGTGATAGAGAGTTATACAAATATCTTCAATCTGAATTTCTTAAATTTCCGACAGTTTCCAGGAAAGAGGTGACAGAAAAGGAAGAGATTGAGGAAGAAAAGCAAGAAGATTGTTCACCACCACTAGTCACCATAAGGCTCATCCATGGAGAAGATCATGAAGACCTGGCATCTTCCTGGAAAGAAAGATTCAAAAGTCTTATAATTCATGATGAATACAATTTAAAGTCTGGCTTTACCCCCAGAAACCTTGATAAAAAGCTTAAACAGAAACTTAGGAAGTTGGTGATTGTCATGGATAAAATTGAAACCGATTCAGGTGAATTGGTGTACAAATTCAGAGGTCTGAACGAAGACGTTCTGAGGATGAAGGCAGTCATTGCTGATGAAGTTCACAGGGACGTGGCCAATCTTTCCCATGTTGTGTCTGAAGACTCGCCTCCACGCGGAACACAAGAATTCATTCAATACGCAGCTTCCGTCAATGAATCGGCTCCCCCATACTGGACTCATCAAACGATGCAGAGTCTTGGGGAGGACATTTTCCGAGAAGTGGAAGTGGAACCAGAGACAGCAGAAGCCATCAAAAATCTGTTTTTGAGCACATATAATTCCAATGTCACTGGACATGGTCATGACGCTCAAAACATTCCAAAAAAGTCCATAATTAAGTTTATTGATGTGAAGCGGATAGAGAATATCCAAAAGTTCACAGCTTATGCTAATGCAAGAAAACTTGTGTTTAGGAAGAAATGTCATGAAAAGGAAGTGTGCAAAAGTATTACACAGGTTTCAAAAAAGGGTCAAAGTTGTCTACTTGAACCGTATTTGTCTGAACCAATGAAAAAAAACTTGTGTCATGAAATCAATGAGTGTTATCTTCTGCATGGGACAAAACCAGACATCATCGATACAATCAAACGTAACGGATGTGACCCTGCTGTATCCAGTGACAAGGCCATGTTTGGTAAAGGCGTCTACGCTGCCGAATGCGCTACAAAATGTGACCAGTACACAGGTAGGCATTAGAAATCCAAGCGCTAGTTCTTTCCCAAAACGCTTTCCCAAAACTCTTGCCTCAATAACTGTCAAACAATAACAGCAAGTTGCAAAGATTGGAGGGTTAGGTTTACTTTGAAAGCGGTTGAAATTTTACCAGGTAATGCAACTGTTTATTGAATGAAAATAACAAGTGAAGATAACAACTCAAAATAGCAATTGAAGATGACAAGTGAAAATTACAAGTGAAGATAACAAGTGAAGATATCAACTGAAAATAACAAGTGAAGATAGCAAGTGGAAATTAAAAGTGTAGATAACTTAAAATTACAAGTGAAGATAAGTGTAGATAACAAGCGGAAATTTCAAGTGTAGATAACAAGTGAAAATTACAAATGAAGATAACAAGTGAAAATTACAAATGAAGATAACAAGTGAAAATTACAAATGAATATAACAAGTGAAAATAACAATTGAAGATTAGAAGTGAAAATTACAAGTGAAGATAACAAGGGAAATTTACAAGTGAAGATAACAAGTGAAGATAATAAGTGAAAATAACAAGTGAAAATTACAAGGCAAGATAACAAGTGAAGATAACAAGTCAAAATTACAAGTGAAGATAACAAGTGAAAATTACAATTGAAGATAACAAGTGAAGATAACAAGGGAAAATTACAAGTGAAGATAAGTGAAAATAACAATTCAAAATATGAAATGAAAATTACAAGTGAAGATAACAAGTGAAAATTGCAAGTGAAGATAACAAATGAAAATTACAAGTGAAGATAACATGTGAAAATTACAAGTGAAGATATCAAGTGGAAATAAGAATTGAAGATAACAAGTGAAGATAACAAGTGAAAATTACAAATGAAGATAACAAGTGAAAATTACAAGTGAAGATAACAAGTGAAAATTACAAGTGTAGATAGATAACAAGTGAACGTGAAATTACAAGTGAAGATCACAAGTGAAAATTACAAGTGAAGATAACATATGAAAATTACAAGTGAAGATAACAAGTGAAAATAACAATTGAAGATAACAAGTGAAAATTACAAGTGAAGATAAGTGAAAATTACAAATGAAGATAACAAGTGAAAATAACAAGTGAGAATTACATGTGAAAATTACAAGTGAAGATAACAAGTGAAAATTACAAGTGAAGATAACAAGTGAAAATTACAAGTGAAGATAAGAAGTGAAAATTACTAGTGTAGATACCAAGTGAAAATGAGAAGTAAAGATAACAACTGAAAATAATCAGTGAAGATAGCCAGTGAAGATAACAAGTGAAAATAACAGGTAAAAATAACAAGTGAATGTAACTGAAAATAGCAAGCGAAAATTACAAGTGAAAATAACAGGTAAAATTAGCGACTGAAGACAACAAGTGAAAATAACAAGTGAGGACAACAGGATATAAAAAAAAACAGGTGAAAATAACTAGTTGGGACAACAGATGAAAAAAACAGCTGAAAATAACAAGTGAGGACAACAGGTGAAAAAAAACCCAGCTGAAAATAACAAGTGAGGAACAAAGGTGAAAAAAAAAAAGTTGAAAATAACAAGTGAGGACCACAGGTGAAAATAACAGGTAAAAATAATGAGTGAGGACAACAGATGAAAAAAACACGTGAGGACAACAGGTGATAATAAAAAAAAAAGCTGAAAAAAACAAGTGAAGACAACAGGTGAAAATAACAGGTAAAAATAATGAGTGAAGACAACAGGTGAAAATAACAAGTGAAGACAGCAGTATAAAAAAAAAAAAAAACAGGTGAAAATAACAAGTGAAGACAACAGATAATAAATTCTATTGCACAGTTCCATATTTTAAAAACATGATCAATGTGAATAACAATTTCAATATAAAATGTGAATGAATCAATCAATGAAAACAAAAAACAAAAAAAAAACATGTCAAAATATCAGTTGAAGATAACAGGTGAAAATAACAAGTGAAGACAACAGGTCAAAAAAGGGTGTTATACCTTTTGTTGTGCTATACTTTATGATACCGTTACATACACAAAGCTAGAGAAAGCCATTCTACTCACATGACCAACAGCAAGACAAACATGTAGAACAAGTCTTGACACCTTTTTAGCACAACTTTTTTTTCCTTCTTAGAAAGGCATCGCTGTCCTAACAGCCAGGTACTCATTCACACCTGAGTGGAGTGAGGAAACCAAAGTGGCACAGTGCCGATCACTTGTGTGGTTACTAGTCTGACTGGAGGCAGCAAGATTCAAATATATATGCACTTGTATTGAGTACAACTGTCAGTCATAATGACTGACTTAATTAAACTAAGTACAACTGTCATAGTGACTGACTTAACTAAACTAAGTATAACTGTCATAGTGACTACCTTAAGTAGACTGAGTATAACTGTCATAGTGACTGACTTAGCTAGACTGAATATAACTGTCATAGTGACCGACTTAACTAGACTGAGTATAACTGTCATAGTGACTGACTTACCTAGACTGAGTATAACTGTCATACTGACTGGCTTAACTAGACTAAGTATAACCACAGATTCTTAAACACACAGATAGTTTACTTAGCGTATTTTACTATTTGAAGAGTGTAGTATAGAATGC
>JAOWAY010191940.1:0-10229 GCA_028565895.1 Goniobranchus geometricus | reverse complement strand
ATATAGAACTTAGTACTGTAGGGCAATTTGTGGTAGTGCATAGGAATGACACTAATACAGTTTTATTATTGTATCAGCATCTTCCTTACTTGATCTGTAATATTTAGAACAGATTACTACCTTAAATTTTTTTTTGCCCTGGCATGTTTAAGAATGCGTGAAAACAAACCTGTGTAGAGACCCTCCAAAAGAAAAACCCAGATGGGAATGTTTTTCTTTCAAGTGTATGCTGTTGCCTTGCTTGGATGTGCTGTGCTCTGTAAACAATAATCTCTCTTACCTGGGGGGCCATCTCTGTACTTTAAACTGTCCAAAGCAGGCCACCTATCTATAATTCCTTATGATTATCGACTGTGAAAAGGTACTTGTATTTCTCTGTTGTAGGATTTTTTTCCGTCCGTATAATGCCGTATTAATAGCCCCTCATCATGCAATTTTTAAATTCATCTCTCTCATCTTGTACACTATATAATGTAATATAGAGATAAATTATGTGCATTTTTGTTAATTTTGAGGTATTGATCCCACTGTTTGCGTTCTTGTTGAAAAGTTCTTGTCTTTTGTTTTTGTATTGAATCCCTTACCTTTAATTTTAATTGATTTTTCCTTTTCAGTTATATTTTTATGCATGTCAAGTTCTGTTATCATTTTATTTAGAGTGTCTGATCTTTTTAAAACTTATGTCTTGTAACACTCTTGTTCAACAGGGTGGTGAAAGAAGAGATTTGTGATGATGATGCAACCCTTCCCTGTTTCAATGGCAGAGTTGTCTCATGGGTATATAAATTTTTGTATATAACAGCGCATGTTCCATCACTTTAATTTAAAATATCTAGAAATCTTTCTTTAAGAGTCAGAATATCAAATTTTTATATTTGAAAATAGAAATACCATTGTGCCATGGGCACTATAAGCTGTGTCTTATAAGCCACTATAAGAGGCTCCTCTAGCTCTTTATTAGGTTTCAGCAGTCGAAAGGATTTTCAACTTAAGATGGCATATGGGATCCATCAAGAAATAAGTATTTGCTGGTTCATTTTAACTGTTCTCTCTAGATCTCTATCTTGGATTTTTAATTTGATTTACGTCACCTTCTTCCTATCCATGTTCTGGATTTCTCGTTTGATCGAATGCAGCTTCCTGTAAATAACATGATATGATGTTTTGTTTTCTCTGAGCCTTAGCTGAGGCGGCAAGCTTATAGACATGTTATCTGATATCTTGGGTTGGAATCTGTTGTGGTGGATTTTTTCTTCTTTTTTTTGTTGTAAATTTAGACTGAAAAAAAAAAGTTTGTTTAATCTTATTCATTTAGAATTAAACTTTTCATTTTCCCTTTTCCTTACAAATACAACATTTGTGTACTTCATAATAAAATCTCTAGCCTATATCTTTAATTTAAGAAACTTTGTGCATTTTTACATGCATTTGGGCAGTAACTGTTTTTATAGTAAATTAGATTCATCAAGTCTAAGAGGACATGGTTATTGTTTATAATGTGTATAAGATTCTCCTTTATTTTGACCGCAGGCAAGTCTGTGCATACCAGTTCTGTTAATAGAATCTTCATTGGATATTAGGTCTATAATATACTTTATGACGATTTTCCTCCTCAGAGGAAATAAAAGCTATTTGCATTCATTCATTCATTCATTTATTTGCTCTGGTCATATTCATTTTCTTCCTGCTCCTACTTTTACGGTTGTATTTTCATAACATCAATTCAGTGACAGAAATTTATACTGCGTTCAGGTTTGTGGCATATCACTTCAGAGATTCACATCCGGTCAAGATTATCTATATTTCGGTTTATAATCTGATCAATGTTTGTCAAAAAAAGAAATACAAGTCTTTTCGCTTTGGTCAAATGTCATCCCTGACACCTGTTCCTTGTGTTTTATGAAGATCTGTCCCAGGAGGTGCTAGAAATGTACCAAGATTACTAATGAGTAATTTTGGTATTATTGAAAAAAAGTTGTAAGGCTTTATAAAAGCAAAAGAAAATAAGGAGTCAAATCTATTGAGGATCTGATCTTTATTTTTGATTCTTGTAAAGGAATCACCTTCAGATATTTTCAAAGTAGATTTCTCTGTCTTCATTAAGAAATGGCACTCAAGTAACACTTTCTACTACTGATGTGAGACGGCTGAAAAATTAACTGTATGGCACGACCCGAGATGTAACCTGGTCCCTACCATTAGATCAGATTGCTCCCCTGCCATTTACCATTACATTATTTGCCCTCTGAATCTATGAATGTGAGAAACAAGGAGACATGGAAACATTAAGTTCTTTCACATTCTGATGAGCCAGCTAGTAAGACCTCAAATTCAACTAAGTGCGGTATGGGAGAGCAAAAAAAAGAGGTCCGATTTCTTTCCTTATTATGTGATGTATGTGCAGTCAATTAAAAATTCCAGGTAATTTTGTGACACAGCATTGAGATTAAAGTCTTGGTCAGAGTTTTCAAGGCCGCTTGATTCAAAAATCAAATAAGAGATAGGCATTAGCACAATTGGTGGGTATCTAAAAGATTGATTGTCTTCCGTTACATTTGTGGGGGTTATGGAAAGTGGTTGTGTTGTATTCTTGATATTCTTGGGTTGGACAAAGATGTATTAGTGAAAAATGACATATACATTTTTAAAAAAAGTTATGGATTGCTCAATTATAATGCAAAACTAGACAAAACATGTGTACATGGATTACTCAATTATGATGCCAAAGTAGACAAAACGCATACATGTTTTGTCTAGTTTTGCATTATAATTGAGGAATCCATAACTGTTTATGTAATTCCATAGTATATTTAGTGCCATATAAAAGCTTCAGTTTTTTCTTGCATGGTATGGCAGAAATTTTGATATGTAAGTACAAAATTTTTAGTTTTTATATCACGGTGTTGTCCAAAATAAAGTTGACCAACGTATTATCAATATTTTTGTTATCTTTTATTTTAACAGCTGGTGGCTGCGGACAACAGTGCTTCTGATAGCCAGTCTGTGGCAGATTCTCAGACAGGAGATGTTCAGCTACCAGCAGAAAGAGTTGGCGGTATAGGCGACAGTCGACCTCCATCATTTCAGTAAGCCAGATGTGTAAAAGTTGTGAAAACACTTTGAGTTGCAATACTGATTCTTAAAAGTTTTATAAGAGAAAACTAGAAAGATGAATGTCGAATAAATTGTGTGTATTCTGCCTAAGAGCAAGTTCTTCAGAGTTTTGCACCTTATGATGTCTTCCAGATATTTCTAAATTCTTCTCAATTGGTAGCAAAGAGTAGTAGTCAAAAAACAATACCTTAAAAAATTGGGAAGAAGGTTTATTTCATGCCTGGTTTTCATATTTAATTTACACAGAAATTGCTGAGACTTTTAAGGGAATTCAAGCCTGGAACGGTTTATGAACCATTCTAAAAATGTTTTGAAAACTATTGATTTTCTTTCTTCACCATGATCTATAAACTTCATGTTATTATGATTAATTGTAATCTCTTCCTTGTCTCTTTGCCTTTAATAATTGATTTCAATTTGCGTTCTTCATTGAATCCAAAATTGAAAAGAAAGAAGCTCACCTTGATATGTGTTTTGCCCGCCCTATTAGTTTCTGATTCAATGGTCACATCAAAATGTTCCCTCCATGCATTTGTTTATTTTTTTGCATGCTTTTTTTTTTTTTTAATATTTACATTTGAGATAATTTATTTTCCCAGTGCCAATGCTTCTGTTGTAAGCAGAGATGAACCCTGTGATACATGCACTGAATCAGAGTCTGTACTTAGTGGCACGCGTAGAGGTAAGTTTTCTTATCTTTTGATAGTCAAGTATCTGTCAGGTCCCATTAGTCAGCTTAAAAATGGAATTTATGAATGACTCTGTTTCTAAAGTATTGAGAAAAGAATTAATGACTATTTGCAATTTGCAGTTGTCATTTTGTCTTGATAGGTACTGTCAAGCCATATAATGTTGGTTTGGATATTCTATAAACAAAGTCTAAAATGCTTGCATTTCAGATGCATGCAGGCTGTGTTTATGTCCTCTGTCATATTTAAACAAATGAAAGCTATAAAAAAAAAAATTGATGCACGTACATGGAAAACAATCTCATGCTATAATTGCTTTTGTGTTCGAAACACACATTTCTTAAAAATTGCATTTATCTATCTGTTTGGAAGCATCTTTCTTTATCACACTTTTCATTTTACATGTTTTCTAAATTAATTTTTTTGTGAAAGGCAAATGTTTGTCAGGGTAGTCATGGTGTTGATGGTCAAACTGATTTAAATTTGATCGTGACACACTTTAAATAATTGTGGGGAATCGTTTTAATTACTATGAGGAAAGACTTTCAAATACTTGAAAATAGACAGGTAAATTATTGTATTCCCCATCTTAAATTCAATCAAGTGTTTGTCTGCCGGGGCAGGCTAAAAATCAATCATGGTCATCTCATGTTGAAGGCATTGAATGTAATGGCGTCGGTTGGAAAACAAACATTCAAATCAATTAGTGTTTGCAGCAATTTTCTTATCGCATTAAAACATTAAGGGAAAATTCTGACAGGACTTCCCATCCTAAATGAAACATACATAGATATATTATAGTGTCTAGGCTTGTCTTGTCACAAACATACTGGACACTTGGTTGTACCTGATGATCATTCCGTGTCATTCATATATTGAAGCAATGAATGTTGTGGTCATTTACCCTTTGTAGTATAATCCTCATGTATGGATTCGTTTTGTGGTAGGTGAACCCATCCATGTAAATTCTACATGTATTATTTGGGGATTGGAAGATATGATAGATTTTTATCCTTTAAATTGCTTTTTTAACACTTTTGAATGCACCAATTTTATGACTTTTGTTCTCCTGGTATTTGTGTGTGGATATTAGGGTCGGATTTGAAATATTCATTGGGGTTCAATTATTCACAAAACTTCCTTTGAAATTGGTCATATATTTTTAAAAAGTATTTTTTGTTGTTGAATTGAAATTATTTCAAAGAATCATTTGGATTTCTATTTTTTGTCCCTTGGGATACCATTTTGTTTCCCTGTTATTGATTTACAAGCTTGTAATTATGTCTTCTTTTGGTGCTCATTTCATGTGTATTTGCATATATTATCATTCTGTCAGCTTAGACTCTCCTTATTTTTTAACCCATAAATATAGGTTAATATACTGCATTTGTTTAGGTTTTTTTTGTTTTGAATAATCTTAGATGCTGATGATTGTATCATACATTTTCCCCTTGCATTTAAATTTGGTTTTCTTTTTGTCTTTTTTTTCATCCTAAAATTGTTCTCCCCACATGGGGGTGGGGGTAGGGGGTGTTTCTGAGTCAATAATTTGCTGACAGGTTTAACTTTTTTTTTACATATTAAAAAAAAACCAAACTAATGTAGGGAGTACTAATTCATCTTCCTTTTGAGGAATGTTTCAAAAGGTAAAAGTCAACTCTGGCCATTGTTATATCTACAGAAGACAAGATTTAAAGACATTTCTAATGGTATTGTGATTCTTTAAAATCCTTTAAGTTCACCACAGCTTTTCCTAGGAAAAAGTTGGTTTTCTTTAAAAAAAAACAACAGGGAAGTGGGGCTTATATTCCGAAAAGTCTGGTATATATGTCCCTGCTTTGATTTATGAACTGAGCATTTTAGAGTAAGTAGCTCCGGTGATTTTGCTATTTTTCTCCTTCATTGTATGCGAAATCATGGATCAGTATATCACTTTAAATTACTTAAAAAAACCTTTTCTGTTTTTTAAGGCATGGGCTTGTTTTTGTCAATAAAATGGAGTGCGCTAATAACAGACCAAAAATTTGACTGATATTGTTATTCGAATAACAATTCCTCAAGAATTTACAATAAAATCAGTCTTTTGGGTGGAGACATTGAAGTCAAGCACGTAGTTTGATATCTTAATTTGTGAAAAGATCTCTATGTCAAAAGTGAAAATTGATTGAACCTGTAAAGCTGATTTGCAGGAGTGAGACAATCAAAAGATAAAACATGTTGCATGAAACACCTTATATGAACACCTCGCTGTCCCATTTCATATAGTCATAGCCACCTAAGAAAATGGCCCTTGGAGAGAAAATGAACTTTTGTAGCTGTGCAAAATGGTGGTAGATGGAAGGTATGACTGGTCTTTTGAATTATTTCTCTATTGGGAATAAGTAAGCTTTTGGCTAGTCGATTTGGCCAAATTCGTGAAAGCCACAAACCGAATTAAGCCTGTTGTTCACCCAACCTGTGGGCTATGCTGTAAATCTTAATCAGTTGTAATGAGCAGAAAAGGATACTTTGATTTTCCTTACGCAGAATCCAGGGTAATCAATGACCATCTACTTTCATCTATTAGTGGCATAGCTATGAAGTGAAATTACATTTGCTATAACCATATATCAACATTGCCATTTCCTGGAATCCTGAAATTGCACCTTATCATTCATGGGTTTTCATAGTGAGAATCAGATTCCTTTCATCCTGATGGTAATTGGAGGGCAGGACAAAAGTCTGTTTTCAGTCACATGATTCTAAAAGTTGCAGTCATATGAAAAGGCTAAACTGTTGAGTTGATGAACAGAAATTTTGTATTTGACTAAGTATGGAAAAAACCCTGTTTTATGAGAAAGCCATGTTCTTAGGAAGCTGCTCTTCACCATTCATGTCATGTCATGATTTAATTAGTAATAATAATTTTTATGAATGTGGATGGCTATCATGACGTTGAATCAGTCCAAATGAGTTGTATGCTAGGGTCATCACTTAGACTGGAGATGATTTACATAGTTGCCAACCATTCCATTTCAGTAGTTGCTGTCTGGAGTCTGTAAGCCTGTATTCAGCATTGAAAATCTGATTTCTGGTTTTTCCCAGTCATTACGATGATTATCATGATTTTATTTGGCAGTCTCAGACTCACAATGCGCATTAATATAAAAGCAATAGTCCTGCTACCTGTGGTTTTTATCAGATACTTATGTAAGGAATCCTATGTGTTCTTGACTATTTTATAACTCCTTCTGGATCACATTTAAGCGATGGGATTAAGGTTGGATGTTTTACTATTGTTGTTGACAGCTTGGGTATTTCGAAATCAAAGATTTGTATCTAGCATCATAGACTTTTGCTGCCCTTTCTTGGATGGAAAAGAGAAGGGGACAACATTTAGTAAGTAAGGAAATTGTGAGTAAGTAGGCTTATTCAGCCTGTAATAAATTTTAAAACAGGCTGAAGATGCCACACAGGGCAGTTAGGCCAATGTCGGGCGCCCCAATAATAAGCCTCAAGCCTGTGATTGAGGACGTTACAAATATCGATGGCTTTCACATCTCATTAGATATATATTTCATCACTTTGGAGTGTGTCACAGGAACAGTATCTTATTTTTAAAAAAAGTGGAACTGAGTCTAGATCTAGTTTAAAATATCAAGGGCTGAGATGAGTATAACTTTTAAGTAAGATAAGAGTATAGAATATGTTTTTGTTAAAAAAAACTCAACAATGGCGGATGGCTGCGGCCTTTAAGCCATGAGCTAGTAACTGTGGAAAGAACTTTATTCATGAACAAAAGTGTTCTTGCTTACAGCTAGACTGAAGCCAGACAAACCTTTAAAAGAAAACTTTAAGTCACAATATTTTATTTGTGAAAATCTTATGTGAACGTTTATGTGCTGGTTCATTGAAACTCAATTTATTCAAATCTCACAAAATTTTAAAACTTCCCTATGTCTGGACATGTATTACTGCATATTTTTTTTTCTTAGTTGTGGTTTTTGATTGTATTCTCAAAACTTGCTGTCTTTATCTGTCTGTCTCTAACAATTGGAAGGGCTTGAAAAAAATGGGACACATAAATACAGCCCAATGATATTAAGACGAAAGCCAATTCCATGTCCACCCCTTCATGTTTCATTTTGACTGGTTGTTGAAAAATGTTCTTGCACTTAATAAAATTTGAAATATGCTTCTCGTGAATGCTCTCGCCTTGGATCAGGCCGTCCTGCTGTTGGAATGCCAGGAGTAGCTTATCGGTTTAAGCAGTCTATAGGCTCCAATGGTAAGCAGGTTTAGTTTGTCATAGTGGCTTTGTATAATGGATCTGTCACTTGTTTTATCACTTCTTTCACCTGGCTTTTGTTTGTAGTCTGTGAGACTTGATAAAATTATCCCCTTCTCTGCAATAGACATTGGAATACTAGGGGCTATTCTTACTTTAACACTAAGGAAATTTTGGTAATGGGGTTTTGTCACAGATGTAGTGGTTTGAACATAAATTAGACCTGCTCATCTACTTAGATGAACATACATGGCTTTTTAAAAGTAATGCCTCTTTCACAATTTGACAATCGAGATATAAATAGATTAATATCCTTTCTCTCTTTCTTTCTTTTTCAAATTCCCATTCTACCTTTCGGTGTATGGGATCTAGATATCCGAAATGATCTTTCTCCAGTCTACCCTATCCTGACATTTTCTCTTTCCTAGATTAATATCCTGCTTGAGTGATTCTCTTAGTATAACATTACTTTTGATTATTATGCCACATTTTGTAAAATCACAAAGGGAATGCCAGGGAGATGATTTACACTGAGTCATATGTCTCATATTGATAGTTACACGCTTGGAAGTGGTACTTCTAAGCAAACAATGTTCGGAATGAAAAGTGACAATATGAGTTATGAGTATGGCAGAGTGTAAAGTGTTTGAAAGAGGACTTTGGCTTACCATTTCCTCTCTGAAATGAAGAAACAGTTAGGGAAACCCTTAATAGGCCAAATATATTGAAGTAACATGATGATGGAAAGTCATAAACTCTTATCAATCTTAACTTGGAACTTTTTGTGTGATTAATGATGATTTGATTGGAGTGAAAGGCAGATCTTGCTCACGTGTTTCAATTTTTAACACTGGGGTGTGAGTGAAATATGATCTCACCATAAAAAAAAATAGCGCAGGCATTTTAGTTCTATGTCTATGATGTATCTGTATAGCATGAAAATGTTTGCTATGTGAGAATGATTTGCTTTACCAAGCTTGTGGTAGAGGGAGGTGGGTTAACTTTTTAAAAGCTGTTGTACATTCTAGTCTTTTTTCTAATATGTGAGCTCTGAAATGATACTTTAAGCAGAGAAGTATGTGGAGAAGGGTTTAAGTATCAAGGCGCCCAGCCATTTCTTTTCTGTGACACCATCCATGTTGCTGTGGTAGTTCAGACCTTTTTCTTTTGTGTAAGGACAATGTTTATTACTATTTAAGCAGAGCTAATTTAATTACCACAATGGATTTAAAAAGAATTTTTCAAGTGAGACCAATATTGTAATGTCTTGAATCTTTTCAAATTTTTTCTCTTTCTTTTTTCTCTCTTTCACTCTATCTCTCTAATGCCACTTTCAGTAGATTTGTTTACATCTAAGCTAACACAGCATTTTGAGTGGTAGGGTGTTAATACATGTAATGTGCACTGATTTTTTGTTTGTTTTTCTGCAGAACTTCAGTTGCACTGTTCTGTTCTGAATATCAGAATATCTTAGACAAACTTGTACAATTAAAGAGGGTAAATGGTTTTTTTTTTGTTTTTTTTTCTTCTGCAAACTGTTCATCTGGGAATGATATATTTGGTGAAGCAAGGTGAATGCTTATTTTATATATTTTTTTCCTTCCTCATGGTGAAGAAATTTAGCCAGGATCATATGGAGTAAGAATTTTCATTAAAATATGTTGAGGAGGGGAAAGAGTCTGTGAATTTCCGCTTTTTATTGGAAATAAGGAAGAAAAGATAAGATGATTTGTTTTTTTTTGTCTCTTAAGATTTATAGATCTAATTTTGTTACTTGCATTAGTGATAAGTAGAATTAAAAAAGAAACAACTACAATTATAAGTTTGTAGGTTGTATTGACCAGGCTGATCTGGACTCCATTTTTATCATGTATTCTTTCCTCTTTTGTTTCCCTTTATCTATGATTTCCTGTTTGTATTCCAACTGTCTTTATGTTTATTGTTCTTAACAATATCAAGGACATCCTCATGTCTGTCATCCTTAAATTTTCCTTCTTTGTGTAGATGTAGAATGCATGGAACAGTCATTCACAGTGTCTAGTGGTTAGTTCAAATATGTTAAATTTTTTTAAAAGGATTAAACTTGAAATGTCTGGCTGTTTCTTGGTCTTGCTCTCTTTCTGTCTGACTGTCTGTTACCCCTTCCCTCTGTCCCTCGG
>JAOWAY010191829.1:0-10230 GCA_028565895.1 Goniobranchus geometricus | reverse complement strand
CTCTCTCTCTCTCTCTCGCTCTCTCTCTCTCTCTCTCTCTCTCTCTCTCTCTCTCTCTCTCTCTCTCTCTCTCTCTTCCCCCCCTCGCCCCTGCCCATGGCGACACACACACACAGATAATTTTTTTTGTCTTGTTTTGATATACAGGCCCATCCATAAACAATGAATCACCCAGCCAGCATCCTGTCACCTACCCTGACCACCCCGTTACTACTTCCAGCCATATCAATACGATGCCTTCCACAACGGATGCCTTTGTAGCTAGTCTAAATCTCACCTCTTTAAAGGTAAGCATTGAGTAGCCCAAACCAAATGAAATAGCTGATTCTGTGTTTGTATGTTACGTTGTAGAGATCATGAGTAAAACGGTCAGTTTATAGACGTGACAATCTGTCTCTGAAGCTTTCAGTTGAGGTTGAATTTATTGCACGAATGGTGAGCTGGTTCCAGTCAATGACTGCGCACAAAAACTGAATTTTTGTAATTGTGTGGGATTGTGGTATCTTCAAGCTGCTGGATTTGTTTGTATTTCCTCAATCAGGTTGCTGGTAACAAAGTACGAATCTTCATAATCAACCTTGCCTAAATCCTCAATGTCAGAACAGGGAAAAGGGTACTGGAGGATGCCTTCAGTAGACTCATTCGAAATCAGGCTAGAAAAGGCAACACGTTTTTTGTTTTTTTTTCACACCCACCAGAGTGTTTTCTCATATCTTCTCTATGAATAACTGAGAAGAGCTAACTCCATCTGTCACTTATCCACCAAAACTGTATGCCCTTCACCTATGAAATTGCAGTCTAAAATTCAATCAAGTCTAGATCTAAAGTATACCCTGGATATTTTCAATTTCAGACCCAATAAAATAACAAATGATTATTATTGATATTTTCCCAATCAATTGTATCTACATATAGAGTGATTTATTAACAAGAAATGAAAGAATACAAACTTCCTCCTTCACAGTTTCAAATGCTATCTCTTCGGAGCTACAAAGTTGGCACAGTAGACAATGCACGGACTGTCAGAATAGTATTAATTTTTGCGATGTCAGTGTGTTTATGGGAGAGGAAGAGGAAATAGGTGTAGTTCACTTCGTCAAGTAAAAGAGGATTAGGTGTTGTCGTTTATTTATAAGATTCTCCTTTATTTTAATCACGAGCAAGGCCTGCAAGTCTGCTAGTATTATATGGCTGAGTTTTGGCCAATCAGGAACCCAGAATGTTTTTTTCTCAACCAACACCCATGACAGCCCTAATAACCACAACAACCACATTTGAATATTGCATCCAATCAGTCAAGGTATCTTACTTGTCTTGAATTGTTTACTCCACTAAATTTCTCCGGCTGTGTCAAAATCTATTCCCCATTTCTCTCTTTATTTTTTCTAAAATTCACCTGCATTTAAAATTACACCGTCTTTGGATTTCTCCCTTGCAGCAGCCTGTGATAACGTCAGAAGAGAGAATTGTAGTCGGCCAATCCTCTTCTGGACAACCAGTGGTGGCCAGGGCAAGGTATACGCGCCTGGAGACCACAGTGTCGGAGCATGCTCCGGACGGTGCCGACGAGGTCGATGGAGATCAGAAAGAAGGAGACGGGAACGACAGCGAGGATTCGATCTCAGCACACAGAAATCATTCCAGTGGCCAGGAGCAACCTTTCAGGGAGCATATCCTTTCATCTTCTCTCAGGTCAGTTTGGGCTTTTTTCCACTTAGTTTTTTCCCTCTCCCTTTTTTTCTTTCATACTTTTTCTCCTCTTTACACTTACTGAAAATCCTGAAATAATTTGGGATCGATCTCTCTGATCTCTTGTAGATGTGGTAGATTAAGACTTGAATCGAAGAGACTGCCTAATCTTCCCACTGCTACTTCCTACGAGAGAAAACTACGTCCTCTGATGTCAGTCAATTTGATTTTATTTACTAGTGTCTCATTTTCACTCCTGTCTGTCTGCTTTTATTCTTTTTTTTTTTTTTATAGTAAGAAGGACATTGGTCTGAAATTTTGTATTTTTGTCCTGAAGTATTTTTATATTTACTATTCCAGGTATGGGGAAATGGATCCCTCCAAATTGAGGGGCATTCACCATGACACTCTTTCTCTGGAAAGGTGAGTCGGTACTTATCATTCTTGCGTGTCATTCAGATACCTGGGGACAGGGTTGTGGTGGAGTATTGATTAACATCACACAAACACATAGATAAACATCACACAAACACATAGATAAACATCACACAAACACTTAGATAAACATTACTCAAACACTTAAACACACACAAAGTTTTCTCCATGTGTTGTTAACCGTAAGTGTAATGAATTCATTCATTCATAATTCTGATCAAGATCTTCTGTGGTTCTGTTCAAGTTGTCTTTTCTGTTGTTGATGTTCAGCCATTATGTCTTCACTTTAATACTGTGATAAGAAGTAATGATTAAAACTATTGACTAATGCAAAGCCTCTTTGGGGGGGAAAAGAAAATTCTTAATTTATTTCCTTTTAATGGAGTTTTATTCTCAAGCCTTTATTTACAGTCGACTGCGTTTTATCCGGCACACACCCTTCCTAATAAAAATGTCGGAAAAGCAAACGTGCTAGATGGTGATTCAAGCAAAAGAAAACTTTAGAATGGTGTGACATGACAGCCAATGGAAAGTATTATTACCATCGTCAGGTCTTACAACCCACGGCTATGCACCATTTAGGGAATCGTCACTGAAACACACAATGGTTGTTGAATGCTTTCTTCTCTACGGACATGTCAAATCATAACAATTGGACATAAGTCATTTTTCATACTTCTGATTTTAATAAAATGCTGATTGGCATAAGTCTGATGATGACGTATTTCATTTTGAATCAATGAGTTCTGTACAAAGCTCTGTTAGCACATTTTCAATCTCATGACATGATCAGATAGCTCTTGTTCTCCAGTTTACAATAATATATCAGTTGCATTTTGGCACATGTCTGACTTATGGCAAAATCGTAGCATAGTGATGATATGGTATCTTTATGATAATCCAAACTATCATGCTGCCAACAAATTTGTTGGCATGTGATCTTCAGCTCTCATGCCCATCTTCACTGAATGCATCAATAGTCAATATCTAGTGTTCCAGCTGATTTGATAGACGCGCAGACAAGGACCTAAATGGATGACGCAAGGAATGATCAAGGTTGGCAGTGTGGCTTCTCTGCGTTTTTTCAGTGAAGTGCCTCATAAGTAACTGTTTTGATGAGCAAAAAATGCCAAGTGGGATAAATGGATATTTTTATCTTTTTTAAAATTTGTTAAATTTATTTATTTATTTATTTATTTATTTATGTATTCATTTATTTATTTATTTATTTATTTATTTATTCGTTTTTCCAGTGATGAAGAGGTCTCTGAAAACAAGATCCAACATTCAACAGTTAAAAAATCTGCAGCAGCCAGCTATGTCCGCCAAATATCAGATGCTGGACAGGAGACGGATGTGTCTCAGATGAGTGAAGATGAACCAAGATCTGCCAGAACTAAGGTAGTGTGTTGTAGTTTGAGGAGATAGAAACAAGATTCATCTTTCATAATTGAATAGATTTTTTTTTTTTGTTACTTGCCTTGTTCTTCCTTACTTCCGTAGGGCCAGACCTCATAGAGCTATGGTGAAAAGTATGGAATGTTAGGAATTCATTTTGCACTGGCAGCGGCTTTTCAGTCTCTTTAAATATTCATATGAATAAGAGAATAACAGGACACACTCGATTGGTTTCAGTATACTACGGCTTTCAAATATCCTCCCTCCTGTTTGAAACAGAAGTTATAAAGTTCCAGACAATATAAAGGTACCCCAACAATTATTTTAGTTATGTAGATGGAGACCCAAACATTTCTTTCTATGTTTAGGAACTTTTTTTTGTAGTACTCTTCCTACAATGCAAACATCGTCCTTTTATGTTTGTTGTGTTCTTCACAGAAACATGAGGGGCATCCACCATTGGCCCACCAGGCAAGAAGTGATGCCACAGCTGGCCTTCAACCAGAAGCAAGTGGCACTCAGGCAAGTGCAAAGATGGGTCGGCTGTCACCAAACTCGCTCAGCAACAAGATGTCTGCCAGCTTGAACTATCTGGAGAGTGTGGAGGAGTCCCTCCGTCAAACTGTAGGGATGGAACGGATCAGAGCAGTGTCTCTGGCCCAACAAGAATCGGTCTCTTTAGCCCAAGTCATGAAGGTCAGTTCTACAAAGCCCCCTACTGTGCAGGGTGGCATCCCTGTTTTGTTGTCTCTAAAGACTTACTAGTCTAGAGGTTCAAAAGTGAGATTCAGACTGTCTAGGCAAGATATACTTATGTATGCTCAGTTGCCGAAAACTTGCTGTCTTTATTTTTTTGTTTGTTATTTGTTTCATACACCTCAAAACTTGATACCAATCACTTGATTGGTTCTTGATTACTGAAAACATAAAACAAAACAAAAGACTTCTCATTTACTTGCCCAAACCTGGAACCTGACACATGTTGTGTTCGATGAATTAGTACTGGAATCATATTGATTTACATAGCCCCAATTAAGTCTCTATAATTGCACCATGGAGAGTGAATTCCTTTTCACCCCAAACCTAAGGACTCAGCCTTGAAAGTTTGAAAGTTTAGATTTGTCCATTACAAATTCATCGAGGTTGTTCTGTTGAGAAATTATTGCAATGCTAGAGTCAATAGTTATGGGTCAATCATTCGTAGCTTATCCTGTTTAAAACGCAGCTTCTCGATTTTCCTTCAGAACAGTATGCTGCCTGTGGCGGGTCTTCCTGTCTCAATGGATTTGAGCCCCATCTATTCTGCGACATCTTGCACCCACCTTTGTGCTGGACATCCCCTTCCTCTCTTTCCTTCTACTTTGGCTGCCATTATGTGTTTTTCCAGTGTCTTTCTGCGTGTGTCCAAAATATCACAGCTTCTTTTTTCTCATGTTGTTGAGAACCCAATCGGCCAACACAGCCAATTCAGTATTTTCTCCTTTCTCAATGTGTCCATCTATGATGTTTTCAATGTTTTCCTGTAGCATCTCATTTCAAAAGCAGTGATTCTTTTGCTTTTCTCTGTGTTGTTTGTCCAAGCTCATCAGTACATCAGTACAAAGCTATTGGAAATATAGTGCTCCTTACTCTTCTCAATTGGGTTGCAATACACTCTCCTGTCCAGATGCTGCTCATTTTGTTCTGATTTCTGGCAGTTATAGCCATTGTCTCCTGATTTCTGATGTTGAATTGCTATTTGAGTCAACACATGCTCAAAGGTTTTCAAAATTGCTGAATGTTCGTATTTCTACTCCATCTACAGATACTTTTACTTCCTTTTTACATTTGTCTTTGTCCATTATTTTGGTCTTCTTCACATTCAGCATCAGTTTTTTTTTTCTCAGCGTGTGGTCTTTTACTGCATTAGTCAATGATTCTAGACCTCAATGAGCTGTTGATATTAGAGCCGGGTCATATGCATATCTCAGGTCCTTCTGCTTCAGGCCTTGAATTATTGGTTGCTCATATCCTGAGTGTCTTGGATCAGTCTTCACTTCCTCCATGGTATCCTCCGTGTATAGACTGAATAAGTGAAGAGAAGAGTGTGCATCCCTGATGTTCACCTTTCTGAACTGTAAACCATCAAGTTTCACCCTCAAATTGCACTGCTGATTTCATACAGAGATTTGATTAGCCTGATGAGTCCAGGGTAGAGGTCCATGCCTGTTAGAGTGCCATAGATTGTGATGCTTCACTTACTCAAATGCTTTGGAAAAGTCAATGAAACAGACGTTCAGGCTTCTCTTTATCTCACTGAACTTTTCTATTATCTTTCAGAGATTGAAGATGTGGCTCCTCATTCCTTTGTTCTTTTGGAATCCTGCTTGTGTGTTGCTCACTTCTTGTTCAAGCATGATTTCCCGTCTTTTTTGTCGTATTTTGCTTGCATGGCAATGAAAATACCCATAGAGACATGACGACGTGTCATGTATTCTGAAGTGTGAAGTATTCTTCTCCTTTTTAATCTAATATACTGACTGTTTTAGCTGAGCATTGCTATCAGTGTGAATGTTTGGTTAAAATTACCTCGTTTATTGGAGGGAATATTTCATACAGTTGTCCAAGCCACTGTTGCATTTGACCTTTACATAGTCTTATAATGTGTGGGCACAAATGAATGTAAGTGACTGTCACATTAATTCTACTTGTAAGTCTGCCTGGATAAGGGATGTTTTTGGTCTAGTTGGACACATTACTGAATCTTCTTCTACCCTTGCGAAATGAAATGCTGTGACTTTGTGTCTAGTTTTTCTGTTCCTCTAATGTTATCCATCCAAGACTTTTAAGATCTGATGATATCTTGCCTGTTGGGAACATGTCATTGTTTTAATCAATCCTATGGCTTCCTTCTGTGCTTTTATCATTCTAGTTCTTATGTTTAATGATTGTAAATGAAACATGTGAGTTGCTTAATCTTATGGCTTTCTTCTGTGCTTTTATCATTCTAGTTCTTATGTTTAATGATTATAAATGAAACATGTGATTTGCTTAATCTTATGGCTTTCTTCTGTGCTTTTATCATTCTAGTTCTTATGTTTAATGATTGTAAATGAAACATGTGATTTGCTTAATCAGATTGTGTATTCCAATGGCACTCTTTACATCTTTCTTTCCAAAGTTGTCGTGATCATCATTTGAATGATTGCCATGTGTGTCACTCATGTTTGTTTTATTATTTATTCATATGTGTTACTCATGTGTGTGACTGTCATTTGTGTGACTTTCATGTGTTTGATCTATATGCGTGACTGCCATTTGTCACTCATTTATGTGAATTTCATGTGTTTGATCTACATGTGTGACCGTCATGTGCGTCACATGTCTGTGTTACTGTTTGGTGTTACTGCCATATTGCATGATTGCCATAGTCTATGATTGTCATCTTGTTACCAGGCCAGACAACAAGAGCACAGGGCCGAGTTACGTCAGCTTCAGTTACAAGCTCAGCAAGAAGCCTTGGAGTCTCAGAAACAATTGGATATGACACGCAAAGGCCAGTCAGTCTCTGTGGGTACGTTCTCTTGTTTTGGTCCCTGGAGTGATTGAACTTTTATGTTTCACTTCCAAGGGATTTGTGTTGTAATAGTATACATGACATTTAGTCTCATCTACTACAGAATATGAATCATAACGCACATTATCATAAGGACATATACATGAAGTTAAATCAAAGTCATCGTTGGTGGTCAAAGTGCCAAAAAAAAAAAAAGCAAAACAAAAAAACGATGGTCCTAAAAGTTTGAAGTTAGACTGATGTAAAATTACGCTGACGATGTATGATAATCTTATGGAGTAGTGTAATTTAGTTGGGTATGTATTTTCACCGACATAATATGCATCTGTTTTGACCAAGAGATTCCATGGATGTTTGTAATGGACATTTTTCCTTTGAAAAATTTTTGAACAGTGGGGGTGGATACAAGATGAACAGAAGAAAGCTGAAGCCTTATTCACCCAACTTCCTTATGTATGGTCATATCCATCGGCAGGAATACAGAATAGCATTCCTAATAACTTTGCTATAATTTTTTGTTGTTGTTTTTTTGTAATTGACAAAAACACTAAACAGTTTAGTTCTCAAAAGTGCGCCTATTGGTGAAAATGCATCCAAAAACAGATTTTCTGACACCAAACGCATCATTAATACGGAATAGATATTTGCAATGAATTGGACAGGATTCAATCGGAAAGATCAATTCTAAAGTGGGTTTCAGATTTTGAAAGGTTTTGATCGGTAGATGATAAAAATGCTATATCATAAGTCAAGAAACGACACAGTGGATGACCGCTAAAACATGCACATCTGAAAAGATTTGATATATTAGTCCCACAACCGGTAAGACCCCAACAATTAAATCAATGCCAAAGCATGGCGGTTGGGATTTCTAGAGAATCTTTGAATAATAAATCAAGGAAAGATCTAGATCTATGACCCTACATGATAGAAGTTCATCGGTGACTCAGTGAGACAATTGCTGAAGCAGTTGTGAAGCTATGCCCCTGGTTCACTCATTGATCATGATGAAACCTTCAGCCATGGAGTTTGCTGGGTTTTTTTTTTTTAATTGCCTTGTTTTGTTTTGTATTCTTATTTTTACACTTTTTATGTGCTGTGCATTTTTATTTTTGGTAAAACTACTTCACAGAGTAATTTTTTTCTTTAATTAGTATTTGGGATATTTTACCTAGCAATGGGTGAATATAGAACTACTCTAATCTCTAAAAATAATATATATATAGTTCGTTAATCATTTCAAAGAACCTGTGTCTATTTTCATTATATTTTATATGGATAAACATGAGCATTTTAGTGATAGGAAACACGGATGAATAAATGTGTCGCCCTTAATGGTAGGAAAAAGAATTACATATTTTTGCTGTGCCCACATGAGAGAGAATGTAAAGGTCTGTTTGTGCTTTTTTTTTTTTATTACAGGAAATATGCTTCTAGATGTATCTGTCCTGTTTTAATGATAGAAAATATTCACTTCATCTACTTGTCATGCTTCAGTGATAAGTTATTATAAAAATAGTCATTATTGGCTGGTAGTGAGGAAAGATAATGAAAATGAATATATTCAAGACTTTGGGTTATCTGACATTTTGATTCCTGACTGTAAACACTTCATCTTGTCCCATCCACAGCATCACTCCTGGAGAAAGAGGACAATCGGCGACCTGAGTCCCGCTCCAACCAGGTGTCTCTGTCACACTCCAGTGTCTCCCATAGGAATAAAAGCAAATCCGACCTCTCCCAATCAGCCGGTAACCGTCGCATCAACCGAGCCTCTGCCTCTGCGTCTTTTGCAAGTGTCACTCAGGTGTCTTCAGGAACGCCAAGGTAAGGAGATGAACTAAATAAAAGAATTGATCTTTTCATTCATGCCGTCTCTTTAAAAAACCTAGAGAAAAAATATTGGGAAATGAAAGAATAGAGATTTGAAGGAAAATTTCAGGCTTTTGAGTTTTGAGTTATAGTGTCTCAGGAAAACATTGCATCACTTATAAAGATCATGAGATATAAGGAACTGGGTGAGAACCACAAACAAGAACAAATGCCTTACAGCCATAGTGGAGAACAAAAAAAAAACCAACAACCCCAAACACACAGTGTTATGGCCGTGCATTGAGACAAAGATTTGTGTCAAAAAAACCCAAAACAAACACAACCACTCCCCAACAATTTTTAGCATATGACCAAGGAAGATAGAAGAGAAAGACTTATGACATCATAGCATGAAGATGTCAATAAGCGCTCAATCTGAGATCCACCCATTCAATTCAGGATGACGCAAGGCCAGGAGTCATGCATAGAAATGTTTGCATCTGTCAGCATTCCAGTCCCAATTCCGCTATTACCTCAAGTCACTGGGTGATATTCAACTTGACCTGATATGTATAAAGAATCAAATGAATAGCGATTAGTAACAACAAATGATTTTTGTTCACTCTTTGTTCAATAGGGGACCATGTCATCCTTGCAAACTTTTATTAGCCCAGAATTGTTTTCTCAAGTTTGTTGGGACCTTACCTTAACCTTGACCTTAATTCTACGACATCTTCGTTCATATTCCTCGGATTGCAGCTATATGATGTACCTTGTTCCAAGTTTTCCAGCCTGCGTTGCTTCTTTCAGTCTCAACCATGCGCCTCCATGTTGTTTTTGGACGTCCTCTCTTTCTTCTCCTCTCTGGTGTCCACCCAAGGGCCACACTGCAGTCATCATCCCTCTCCTTGCTCATGACATGACCTCTCCAGTTCCATCTTCTTCTCCTTACTTCTTCACTGATTGTCCCTGTCTCTGCCTCTCTCTCTCTGTCAGCTCTAAAAGTTTGTTGGGAAATCCAGAATAATGTATGTGTTTGATTGCAAGGTTTTTATTCACCAAGTTAATACGACTAAGATGTTAAAATTTTACATCCTCCTCTTGAATGCACGATTTTGAATTGAAGAGATATATGTGTTCAAGCCATGGATCAATTAAATTTTTTTAAAATGTTTCCTTTACAAAGATAATATCTGTGGGACCATATCTCTTCTGTCATTTATATATGTATTTGTGTGTCCCTCCTTCTTTCCCTGTCATCAGTCTCTTTGGGGGGGGGGGGGGGGGGGGGGGGGGGGGGGGGGGGGGGGGGGGGGGGGGGGGGGGGGGGGGGGGGGGGG
>JAOWAY010191718.1:0-10230 GCA_028565895.1 Goniobranchus geometricus | reverse complement strand
ATCTTTACACTGACACCCCCTCTCCCCCCTATTTCCGAGCTGAGGTCATTTGTGGAAAAAAAAACTGCATTTAAAGCGCTTTCCGCCATTCAAAGAGCAGTCTTAAAGCGCCGTGATACAATAGTTTTACTTATTAGCAGGCATATCCCGCCTAGAGAGTATACAGTAAAGTTAGCACATTCAGTGCAACAATACCAGTCTATTGCTGGGTACTCACTGAATCGAGTGAAGCAGTTAGAATAAATGCTCTAGCTTAAGAAAAAACAACACACACTTACACAAACAGCGTTGATCGTCGTTGGCGGGAATCGAAACCGTGACCTTACGATCCGAAGACCAATGCCTTAACTTCTGAGCCATCTGTGACCCTTTTCTTTCTTTACTGAAACCGCTGCGTCTGTTATACCAATTTTCCTCTAGGCAGATGTAAGCTGTTCGGTGCATTTCTGACATGATTTCCTGTACATGGATGTCACAATCGTAATCTAAACAACGCACAACTGGCTGAACTTGTCAATGTGTTTTACGTCTGTGTGTGTGTGTGTTTGATTTGTATGTTTGTACTATATTCATTGTACTCAAAATGAACGATCCCCGCACAACCTCATTCCTCCTGTCCAGTACAGACTTGTCCTGTCCCACGGTCTATTTTTTAAGTTTCAAAACAGACACTGCACCAGGACAAGACTTCCGGGACATATCCTACTGCACCTTCATGTTGTGCTTCTGCACAAACCCTGTTTGCATTTTTGAGATGGACGAAATCGAAGAGCCATAAATATGCGTGCGTTACTGCTTCGTATTAGCGGGGACTACTCTATTTCTTTGTAACGGGACATGCCACTCCATGCGTATGTAGGTCAATCCTTTCGCGACCAAAGTTCGCCGGTAAACAATGGATATTGCCCTGTCTATTCACATAATCCCTTGCATTCCCCCATCAATTTGCAATCCCCAAACAAGCCTTGCAGTACAAATTAAATCAAGTTTACAATTATACCGTTTTGAAAGTGATTGTTTAAATTTTCTGGCTGTTTTGTGTTGAATGACTTGGCTATCGAACTTGCGGAATGTATTGATTTAAGCTCTCCAAATACGTCACTCTCCGCCTACCCCTACTTCTTATCCCCTCAATTTTTCCAGTCAGGGCTAGACGTTCAAGTTCCTTATGTCGATTTATATGACCTTAAAACTTCAGTTGTCTTTGTCTGATTGTTTGTAGCAATGATCTTCCCACTCCTGCTTCTTCCAGTACTTCATTGTTTGTTTTCTTTGCTTTGGTATGTGCATGTATAAAGATTTTTGCCAAACTTTCGGCCATTCTCCATCTTTCTATACTTTGATGCAAAGTGTATGGTAAGCTTTCACACCTTCTTCTCCACTTTCTTTAATCATTTCCGCTGTAAGATCACCAGATCCTGGAGCTTTACCGCCTTTAAATGAAAGGATCACCAAGCGGACTTCCTCTAATAGTGGTTCAGGTTCCTTTTCGTCTGTTGTTATTTTGTCTACGTTTATTGTTCTCCCCGTGTCTTTTCTTGCATACATTTCTTTGCAATATTCCTTCCGTCTTTGTTTTAAAGCGCCATTGGTAGCTGGTGATCAGTGGTGCAGTCTGCACCAGGTAGAGTCTTAGCTGCCAGAATGCTTGTCTTCCATCTTTTTTGTATGAGAATATAGTCAATCTGATTCTTTGTTGTTCCATCTTGCCCGATCCATTTGAAGTAAGAGCCTGTTCAAACAAGGTGTTTCCGATTACCAAGTCATTTTCAATGCAGTCGTCAACTAGTCTTTTTCCTGCCTCATTTCTTTGTCCTAATCCTAGTTTGCCTTTGATGGTAACTTCTTCGCATGTTCTTTCTTTTCCAACTTTCGCTTTGAAGTCTCCCATCACAATAAGTACATCGCGTTTATTCATTGTGTCTATCATTTGTTGTAGGGTGGAGTAGAAGTCTTCAATTTCTTCTGTATCTGCAGCCAATGTTGGTGCATAGATCTGTATTATAGTGATATTTCTATTTCTGCCTTTAGACGTGTGAATATTATTCTGTCATTGGTAGGGTTGTACCCGAGGAGGCTTTTTGCTGTTTCTTTATTTAAGAGTATACCAATTCTACTGCTTCCGTTTTTCTCTTTACCTGAGAATAAAAATAGCCCGTTGCTTGTTGTAGAGATGTGACATTGTCCTTGCCAGCGGTGTTCACAAATGCCAAGTGCTTCTATCGTCGTTTTTCTCATCCCACTTTCGGATATTTGAAGTTTTCTTACACAAAGGTTTCGAACAATCCAGGTTCCTGATTTCAATTTATCTCTAAGGCTTCGAGGACAAGGGACCTCATTCCCACCGTCAGGCATAATACCGTCATCACGGAAAATGGCACTGTTTCTCCTCTCAGTCTCTTCCCAGATACACGTGTTTGGTCTGCCTGCCTCGGAGGTCTCAGCATCAGACCTTTGTTTTCCTTTGCTTTTCTTTGCAGTCATGAATTTCTAGGCAATGTTTCAAGGGTACTTTGCCATTGCTTTCCGCTAAAGAAGTAAGGATAGAAGAAAAGGACAACCATCCAAGGGAGGATGGTGGGAGAGGTCCATAGCGTATACTACGCGCCGATGGGTTCTGCAACTTTCACCTTAATGTGTATGGAGGCCAAACCTCCTCCCGGTCCAGTTATACTACCGGATATTAGGTCGCTTCTGTATGAGTCTCGGTGGGAACAGAGGGACGGATGTCACTTACTGCGACATACTCTTGGACGTGCTCATACAGAAACAGTTGGTTATGAGAGGTCATTGCAAGTATGTTTGCCGTGTGAGAGTTGGAGGGGAAACAACTCTGGCAGCGTGCCGCAGAAATCAATAACCCTGGCAAGAAGAGAGGCTCTAGGCTATATTTTTGCATTCTTATTGCCATTACACCCCCCCCCCCACACACACACACCCCATACACACACTCCCATTACTACTATACGTACTACTATTATTTGTCTCCACTCTCTCTTCTTATTGCCTGAGTGTATGTTGGTTTCTTTGTTTACGTGTAAGAAGGTCGTAAACACTATAACTTAAAGTATAACCTGGCTGGATATCTCGATATCTAGATATTGCAGAACCTGGCCCCGGGGAATTATGCGATCGCCTCGACCGCGCTGTACGTCAGTCACGTCGCGGCCGCGTAATTTCTGATTTTTCAGTTTCAACGACTGATACAATCACAATAATTTTTCCCTTTTTTTTTTTTCGTGAACCAAAGGCAAGACGAGTACAAATACAAGTGGCGGTCCTTTTCTAACGGGAAATATTGAGAGACTTCCGCTTCCTCTTTCCTCAGTCGGGACTCAGTTCTGCACACCGATACTAGATCTAAATTCATCACATTGCCATCCAATTATGGTCACAACTGCCAGGTCTTCCTTGGCTGAGTGATGTGTCAGATGATGAACTGCAGTGGTATGTGAGAGATTTGGGCCCCTTGCCGTGAAGAATGCGCATGCCCTTGGTGTGAATCTGAACCTGTTTTGGAAAAGCATTCTTGGGGACGTTCCTTGTTTGGCCAAGCTTGCTCTCCGCTTGATGTTTGCGACAACTAACTAACAGCGCTGATGCAGAGAGGAGCTTTCGGGTTTGTCCGCATCAAAAGCCACTAACCTCGCCGCGCCACGTAGCGAGATACGAGCTGTGCAAGCCATGCAGCTCTAAATGTCCGCACCAAAAGCCACCGCAGTTCGTCTGTTGCTAGCATCTGGCTCGCTAGTGGCTCAACTGGAGCTTGTCTGTCCGCACCAAAAGCAATGGTGCAGCAGCATACAGAGCCGTGTGCTCACCGTGTAGTAGCAACGTAGCTCCACAAACGGTCTTTAAAATGTCAGATGCAAAGAAACTGTTGATCTTACAATTATTGGAACCTTCAGTGTTTCTAACTCACAATCTTTTGATGAATCGTGAACAAGAATGGTGGGTTCATCCGATAAACGTCAAACGAGAGACATGTGGAGAATTCCACCTTTTGTTTCCAGATCTAAAACAAGATGAGCAACGTTTCCAATCTTATTTCCGAATGTTGCCCCAGACATTCTACGCCATTCTTGATCTGATCACTGTAGATCTACAGAAGCAAGAAACCAACTATCGCAAACCTGTTTCACCAGAGGAAC
Organism: Goniobranchus geometricus; assembly: GCA_028565895.1. Lineage (NCBI taxonomy): Eukaryota > Metazoa > Mollusca > Gastropoda > Nudibranchia > Chromodorididae > Goniobranchus > Goniobranchus geometricus. The sequence continues at coordinate 6,079 of JAOWAY010191718.1, read as the reverse complement.
GACTTGCTCTAACACTTCGGTAAGTTGACCTTATGGGCATCCAGCTAACGACATTCCTGTTCAAGAACCCCGCATGCCACACATGAATATTGTCCAGACGTTGAAAAGAACCTGAATTATTTCTTTGTAACCGAACCCAGAAATTGAGAATTTGTAATGTGTTTTCCCCCGATGTATGTATTAATTAATCTATTATGATGACGAATGACTGGCGGTTAAAGAAATTATGCATAAAATCAATCGCTGAAAAATGTGGCATGCGAAGTTCTTTAACTGAGTCGTCGATAGCTAAGATGTTGCCTAGAATAATGAATTGAAATAATAATATATTTTGTAAATGTAATTGAAACACAAACGTCCACAATTGCAGTAGCAGTCACAACAAATAGTGTATCAAAGATATCTTTTGTTATTTATTTGAAAACACCATGAACAAAAGGCAACATTTTTAAAAATCAATTTAGTATGTACCCTCGTAGTTTCCATCCACTGTGAAATAAGAGTATTGCCTAAATTGTCCCATGTATGGGGGCTCTTCTTGTGATGACCGCCGACTGAGTTGTTGTTGCTGTTGCTGCTCCTGTTGTTGCTGTTGCTGCTGCTGTTGTTGTTGTTGCTGCTGCTGTTGTTGCCATTGCTGCTGCTGTTGTTGCTGTTGCTGCTGCTGTTGTTGCTGTTGCTGCTGCTGTTATTGTTGTTGCTGTTGTTGTTCGTCCATGTTAAGTTGTTGATGAATAATATCTCCCACAAGCTTGGATATACCATTCTTAGCGCGGACTTTGAGGTAAGGATATTTCTTATCACTCTCAAGTCGTGGACCAGAGAATCAACATAAGCTCGCCATTCATCCTTTGGCTCATCATGCCGCATTAGGTGTTTGATGTTGTCCAGTTTTTCTCTTTCCAATTCAAGAAACTGTTCAGTTTGCTTCATCTGCTTCTTCTTTTTAGTGGAACACGACAGTTGAACGTTACTTGCAGATGGCCTTTTGTTTGTCGTTAGTGGTGTTGTAGGCCTACTATCATCACTCACTTGACTCTGACAAGGTAAAGACTCCTCGTCATCTTTATCATTCAAGTCTGGTAGTGGGCTAGTGGCATCACCTACTGAATCGTCATGAAATGAGCCAATCAATGGTCTTCCAACGAACTGATCTTTCATGAAGAGAAGTGGTTTATAATATTGCCAGCGAACTATTTCCTCACCAGCCTGAAAAGCCGGTTGACCGCTTGCTGTCTTCGGGAGTTTGGAACAAACCTCACGCATCTTGTCTTTAAGGTGCTTCAGCCTTTTCTTGCAGTCATCCTCTGAAAAAAGAAAAGAAACAATGTTAAAAATTTTACCCATTTACTTGAAAAAACCAACTGAAGGAATGGTAAACTAGTCAAACCAACCAATGTATGAAATTGAAAACAAGATGTTGCAATGTTAGAAAAAGAAATATGGTTATCCAAATTACCTATTATTCCTATCCCCCCTTTCCCATCTATTCACAGGTTTTTGGCTACAGGGATGTCATTCAGGTCATTGGCACATTCTTATCGCCTTGGAACGACTACTGTTTCTGAAATCATTACTGAAACATTGGCATCAATTTGGACACGGCTAAATCCCATTTACTTGAAAAAACCAACTGAAGAAAGTTTGAAAAAATCTGCATTGGGATTTCTTGAAAAGTGTAACTTTCCAAATGTAATGGGTGCTATAGATGGAAAACATGTACGAATTCAGGCGCCGCCCAAATCTGGATCGAATTTTTTAAACTATAAACATTTCTTTTCAATCATGCTGCAAGGAGTAGCTGATTCTAATCTCAAATTCATGATGGTCGAAGTGGGAGCGTATGGCAAAGAAAGCGATGGAGGTATTTTTTCTCGATCTGAGACAAAATCGTTCTTCGAGGAAAATGTGTTGGATTCTGGCAGTCTACCTGATTTCAGTGCAGACCTTCCATACTTTTTATTAGGAGATGCTGCGTATCCACTCAAGCAGTATTTGCTAACACCATTTTCCGGAAATCTCACCCAAAACATGCAAATCTTTAACTACCGCCATTCCAGAGCCAGAAGATGCATTGAGTGTGCATTTGGCTTGTTGGCAGGAAAATGGAGGGTTCTGAGATCCGTCATTGCCACTGACATCAAGACTTCAGAGAGCATTATTCTTGCTGCTGTCGTCCTGCACAATGCTGTTTTAACATTGGAAGGAAACGGTTTGTCTGCTTCGGAGACAGAAATCGAATACTGGGACGACGGTGCCGAAAAGAGTACTCTTGTCTTGGAGGAAAACGCTACTGTTGCCAGAGGCCGGCCTGGGCATTACGCCACATGGATACGTCAAAAACTCGTGGACTATTTTGTTGGACCAGGCGCACTCTCTTGGCAAAACTCTGTGTCGTAAAATCGGTTGAACTTTGCTCAAAGTAAACTAACATCATACGTAATGTGACACCAACTGAAAACTGATTTTCTTGTTTATTTCTCAAGCATTAACATGGTGTTCTTATTAATTTTAAACGAAGAAGCCTACAAACCTTGTAAATAGAACAGAGCATTTAACGCTTTAGTGCAAACAATGAGTAAATGAATGGATGGACGGATGGGTGAGCTGGCGACTAGATGTATAGATTGGCAGAGGTAGATCTAGGTCTACGTTATAGGTTTGATAGAATGTATCAATATTTTGCAGCATTTGACAGGAAGACATGCTTTAAAAAAATAAAATAAAATAATAAATGTGACAATACATGTAATAACTACCTGTAACATTCATTTCCGCAGCAATCTCTTGGAAGTTTTTCCTCCTTACGTCTCGGTTCATGAAGTTTTTGTCTTGTTTTTTCCATAGCGCTGGAAAGTCTTGCAAAAGAGAAATAAACTGGTGGATTTTGTCCCCTTCCATGGTTGTGTTTTATTGTCTTCGAGTAGTTTGTAATATATAAAATAAAATACAGCGATGCCCTTGCTAAATCATCAAGCCGTGTGCGAGCGACAGGCAAGTTGCATGTGTGATCAAAATAGCCATTCACAGAAGTGGGTCAACACACGCAGCTAACCACGAGCCACGAAAAATACCCAACCATTTATCACGGCGCCACGAAAACCGTGGCCGAGCCACGAAGCTACACCACCGGTTTTGGTGCGAACAGAGAGTAACAATAAATAGTACTAATTTCCGTGGCTCGGTTACGGTGCGGTTGTGGCTTGGCTCAAAGCTTTTGGTGCGGACAAGCCCTAAGACTTTACAACTTAGTGCACAGCGAGAGGAGGAGCTTGTCAGCTAAAACTAAAACCACTTCAAAGTTAATATTCTTGTTCTACAATGACGTTGTTGGACGTGATTTTTTAAATTATTGATCTTGTTTCATTATGACAATATCTATTTTCTTTCTCCAATTAAACATTTTTTTGAGTCCAGATACAGCAGTCAATTGTTGTTTGTTTGTTTGTTTGTTTTGTTATTAATTCATAAAAAGATGTTACCTGTTGACATTCTACCGCAGTCCCAGCGATGTTGATTTATCCGACTTCCAATGTAAAAGGTCGCATAATTTTTGCATAATTTGGGTTTCGGCTTGCATAATTCTGCGCGTAATTTTGACAACAAAAATTGTCTAATTCCACGGGGCCAGGAAAACTTTTACCACGACTTTATTGTTTCATATCACTAAGCGCTTAGGATTACCATCTATTTGTCCACGCTAATCCGCAGTGCCCCCATCTTGGCGAAATGCGCTTTGGCTCTGTCACTGTCAGAGGTACACTTCTACTTGAGGTCTTATTCTTTTTCATGTTATTGTCGACAATACTTTTTGGATTGTATTTAATAGAGGTTCTTAAGGATGTTTGGAAATTCTTTTAACTTGCCTGGATTTTGTGGTGGAATTAGTAGCTCTTCGTTTATATTGAGGTCTTCGTGGTTTTGAAATATTTTGTGGAAGAGGTTGGCGATTTTCTGGTCTAAAGCTGAGGTTCCATGTCTTAACAACTCAGGGTGGACACCGTCGCCGCCTGTGCTTTATACAGGGTGTCCAACTAAAACAAGCAAACAAAAATAAAAAGAAAACAACAAACAAACAACAAACAACCCCCCCCCAAAAAAAAAACCAACAAAAAACAAACCAAAAAAACCCAAAAACAAAAAACAAAACCAGGAACGTACAAAATCCATATAACTTTTGAACAATGAAAGTAATCAAATCAAAATTCAGTACATTCGATATTCAGCTTTGGGGAAGAATTGTTCCAAAATCTTAAAGATATGTGTCGAAAAATTTATAAATTATGAAGTTTTGAAAAAAAAAATTGTCATTTTCATGAAAGAGCCTGTAAAGTTGAGTTGCAACTAAGAAAATACAAAAAACAACAACAACAACAAAAAACAACAACAACAAAACAAAAAAACAAAACAAAAAAAAAAAAACGTCATGACATCTAAGGATATCCACCTGGATCATTTATATATAACAATGAAACTATCACAATTCAACCTACAAATTACTGATTATTATTATAAAAAAAATCAATAACATCATGTGTATGTGCCAAACCTCCAGATCCAATTTCACTTATATTTTTTTTCTTTGAGGATTTTTGAATGGTTGGATATTTACAATTAAAGGACCACCGTCGAGACTGCAAATCAACTAAATTCTAAAACTAGATGCGATGAGACAAATCGACCACGACACTCTCAAGAAAGTTAACATGAGTTTTCAACAAATAATTCATGCCTGCATCCACTGTGGTTGAAGCCATTTTAGAAGAAACCTTCTTAGACAATTGTTAAAATAGTTTTACAGTAACAGGGGGTGGGGGTTTATATGGGGAATTCTGTACTTCTGCGATTGTTTTTTTAGGAGCAGCAATTTGCTCTCATCTAACGTACGGCACTTTGACAGATCTGTCACAGGTGTCAGAAAGTCACGCCCCCTGGCTGGCTGCAAACTTTCCTCTGTGGTGACGAGATCTACCCATTATTTGTAGCGGTTAACCAGTGCTTAGGCCGACTCTTAGTAATATAGTAGCATTTCCGGTATTTTTACAATCTTACCGTTAACATGTCAATAATTTTAATTTGTTAAATTTCTTTGACGGTCTATTCTGGAATGTCTATGATGATTAGTAATAATTTTAATTTTTTTTATTATTATTAACTAATTGATTATAGTTTGTAAATGCTCAGAACCTTCCTATACTATCAATTCTTCTAGCCATCATAGTACATGAAGACATATATATAATACCATATACAAGGAGCAGTCAAAAAGTATTGCGAGAGCATATATTGTAGCTCAAACAAAATTTGAAAGAATGGCTCGTAAGCTAACAATCTCAGGAACAAGATAAGTTCCTATTCCTCAATTTAAGTCTTCGTTTTGTCCAATCGTTGCCATCCACCATTTGGATGGTTTCCTATATATATCGGCTCCGTTAAAGGTTACAGTCATGACCTACTTGGTTTGAACAGCCTCAATATGTCGACCTATCAATTTTTTTGTTAATTTCAAGGAGCCAAAAAGGTGAAAGGCTGAAAACTAATGAATCCATGCTTGTGATGATTCTGCGGAAGACTGATTCAATCTCTATCAAGAAGCTGCAGCGACCAGTTTAACGCATCTCTTGATCGGGTGGCAGTTGTTTGGGAATCGACCGTGCATAAACCTTTAAATAACCAAGCGAATCAATTAGCCAATGTGCACTTCCATGGCTTACATCCAACTCTGATGCAAATTTCCCAACGTCTGTCTGTCTCTGTGTCGCCGAACTCCCAAGCTCACGGACGACCAATCTTTGCAAATTAGGTATCGAATGAAAGTTCTCACTCCGATGAATTTCTGTAGGAAATTGTGTTTCAATTAAGATAAGGATAATTTTACAAAACATTTTTTCCCATTTGAATAAGACCACAGAGAGGAATCGGCCTACTCGGATAATCGCCATGCGATTCATGAAGGGCAGCCAGCGAGACAGCTGTGAAGTCTCAGTAAAAGGAATTAGGTGTGTGTGTGTGTGTGTGTGTGTGTGTGTGTAAAGGGGGGGGGGGGGGGGCTGGCAAACGGTCGTGGGGGCCGATGGTC
>JAOWAY010191607.1:0-10231 GCA_028565895.1 Goniobranchus geometricus | reverse complement strand
CCCCCCCCCCCCACCCCCACTGATTATAATAGTACACTCATTTCCTCTTGGGAATCCCAACTTTTTAAGATAAATACGACCATGGTCTAATGAGAAAAATACTTTAAGTGAGTGATCATATGGCCTATGGGAAAAGCTTATGAACTGACACAAAACAATTTATAGCGAGACAATGTAACATGGAGAAGGTAAGAGAAGAAATTCACCAATCATAAAATTTTCCTACCTTTTTCAGAATTTCAATCATTCTGTCCTCTTCTGAATATTTCTTAATGCTATCCTTTTTGCCTTTTGGACCATTGGTGTCATCATATTCACTAGATCCTTTAAGGTTGTCAGACATTTTCCTCTTTTTGAGGGGAATGGATGAATTTTCATCTGCGACAGAAATAAACAGTCAAGGAATTTTCATTAAATTATTTCAATTTGCTTAATAAAAATGCCTATTAATAAGGTTTGAGCGTACTTTCTTTTTCTAAAAAATTCAAGAGGAATAAAAAGAAGCATTTTCCAAATTTTTAAAGTCAAATTAAAAAATATGCAAGAATGTGAATGCTTAAGGAAATAAAATGAAATGGTTAAAGGAAATAACAAACGCCCACCAAATAAAAAAGGAAAGTCATTGAGTCACTAAGTATTAATTACAGAACTTTATGTCAATTAATCTGATATAACGGATGAAAAGTTTTGATAAACAGGTCCCCTCAATTTATATGACTTTTATAATTGATAACCTGTAAGGTCATCTGAGAGTGAAAGGGCATCATTACTATAATTTGTCTCTATGCAAACTTTCATTATCAGGCCTTTCATGTGAAATTGACATGTGTGTCATTTACCTCCCCATCCCCACCCACATCTTTTATGCTGAAAACAAGTCTTAGCTTGGCTCATATTCTTTTAACCTTGGTCATAAATATTTTGAAAATGACAAGGGTCAACAACACTTCTGAAAAGAAAGAATCAAAAGTAGATCTAGATGACAATTTGAATGCAGGAAAAGGCTGAGGAAATTTTTAAAACGTCTTTAAATTATATATACCTGTATAATCAAGGCCAGAAACATGGAAATCACTTGCACTTTCATTCTCCCTGTAATGATGCTTCAGCTTGGGAACATCATCAAATCCAGCAAGGCGATGAAATTTTTTCGATTTTCGACTTGATCTCCTCACACTCGATGAATAGTCTTCTTCTGCTACCCCTGTACTTGCTGATGAGATGAGAATGGAGGGTGCTGCTACTCTCTTGACATCAGGGATTGAACATTCCAAAAAGCCACTCATCATCTTGCTGGTTGCTTCCTGTAATTGGCATTGGTTTAACAGCAGCTCTCTCTGTGTCGAATCTCTTCTAGGAAGTACAGAGCTGGGAAATTTAGGATCCCTGCCCCCAAAAAACCCAAAGGATAACAAACATGATTCAGTTGCATTATCAACAATTTGTTAGGAGCAATAATAACAACATTTAACAACCTGACATTCTTTCTCCCAGTACAACCCCAAGTCCTGACTTTCTTCATGGTGCAACTGATATAATCTGTTTTTACAATATTTTACTTAAATTCCTTAATTGCCGACTTAGATGGATGAAAGTTGACAGAGTAATAGTTAAGTGACCACTGAAAACAATCACAGGAAAAAGGGGAGATCTAGGTCAATCTCTGATCTACTTTAAGAGTACTAATGGAATACTGTCACTTGATCAACTCCTGTGCCGTGTAATAGATCTAGATCTCTAATTCTAATGCTTTCATCAAACAATTCAATGTCTGGATCGATAGAAATATTAGATTGTGCATTATCCTCATCTGTCTATGTGTGGCTGATGCAAAATAAGACAGAGTTCTAACTTGTGTGTGCTCATGCTCAGCCCACAGATTTTGTAAAGAAACAAGCTGTTGAAAGTGATGGTATTTATCCCTAAGTATTGATTATGAGTTCTCCATAAAATTTATAAACAAGAGAACACGTCCTGGCAATCACAGAGGTGAAAGTAATTGATAATGATTATGAAGGAAGGCATGAATGTCAGCAATAATCCCTCTCTGTTACACTTAGGTAGAATCTTATTGAATTTGCGAGGTCTTATTCAAAATTCAAAACTGTTCAGACTGGAAAAGAACAATAGCAATCCAGTATGGAGCATAACACTCTCTTAAAGCCTCCGGTTTTTGCTGGTGGGTTATACAAAATGGTTGCAACAAAGGATGGCATGCATTCAAATTTAAATTCATGCGCACACAGATATGTCAGGGAGAAAACCTACCGATTCATGAGAAGATATGATGGAGAATAGTCATCCCTTGAGGTGACAGACATCCTGAGGGGCAATAAACAGATGTCCAAAGATTGTGACCAGCTGTCTGGATATTGCTGGACAAATTGCTCCAGATTCTTTGTGATGCGGATCCAGGAATCATCTAGTGATTAGCAACATATGCCATAATCATAATGAGAGAAAAAAGATAAAAAACTACTCCCTACATTATATACAAGCTATGTTGGAGCTCAATCTCTTGATGGTATTTTGCAGCTTATTGAACAGACTGTTATTTCTTCTTCAAACATTTCTGTTCGTAGTCACATAGTGCAGAGGTTTAACGAAGGCATCTTTTTAAGAGTAATATAACTCACTGTAAGCAGGTATCATGATGTTCATTTTCTTCTTTATAGAACCTGCCATTTTAAGTAGTCGTATAAACAAGAATGAATTATCAAATTAGTGTATTTAATGCTCACCATAATGATTTAGGCTTTCTGATGTGAGATTGATGTTAAACAAGGTTAAATTCTCAGAAATAGCACTGTAAACAAGACAGGCATCTCGAAGTGTTTCATTTTCCAGCACAATGAGCTGTTCCATGATTCCATATCTATGAGGTAAAAAAAAATTCAAATTCTGTGTATTATAAAGGTGGAAAAGATAGACTCATTGAATATTTCGCCCTCCCACTTTCTCCCTATCAATTTCTATAAAAGTAAAAGGCTGTGGACCTTATTTATGTATATCTTATTTATTTGCTTTGCACAGTCACAATAACAATTCTTAAGTTCAGGATTGCAGCTTTAATTTCCTCAAAACACACCAAACCCTGAAAACAACCTGGAATCTAATGATCTAAGCACACATGTGAATAAGCAATTACAAAATTAAATAAAGTCTCAATGATAAAAATTAAGAAACAAAGCTAACAACTGCATGAAAGTCACTACTGAAAAGAAAGAATATTTAAACAATATATTACATTGTTCTTATAAAACAATCACAAGAAACATGTTTCAAATCCTAGAGAGTATCAATGTCAATTGTTAAATGTGTTTGGAGAAATTTTAGATTAGATGAAAAACTGACCTTGAAATGAGACGGAACAGAATCTGGGAGATTGTTTTCTCATTCAGGGTCTCCAATTTAAAAGCCTCTGGCCATTTTGAGAAAGAATCAACAGCTACTAATAAATAGGAGATTTGCCTCTGTTTACTCGGTTCTGGTACAGCAAGTACAACAATTTCTACCTGTGGAAAGTATTATGTGGTTTAAATATCTAGCCTCTAAAATACATTAAGTCATAAGAGGTAAGAATTAAATATGAATGAGACAAAAATTTAACATTAAAAATTGTTTAGCATAGAGGAAAAACTTAATAATTAAATTGTTTTGACTTTTTCAACATCCTCTTTAGAAAACATCATTGATTATTCTGGATTTGAGCAAAAGGACAATTGAAGTCTAATGGTGATTTTTTTTTCTGTTGGTCTTCCAACAAAATTCTTGACACTAATTAGAAGACATACAACTCTTTCAGCTAATAATAATATTTAATACATAGATCTTAATTTAATTAAAACATACCCTTTCCCAAAAACGGCGAGCCTTCAATATTTGGGATGCAGATAGCATGTTGTGCTCATCTCTCAAAACCAGGTTAGGGTCAAATGGCAAAGTTTCCAAATTCGCTGACTGAGGATTTTCAATCTCTGCCTTGACAATAAAGGGTAAGTCTTCACTTGCTGTCATATGTGGAGAGCTTTTAATCGTAAGGGAAACATTTGTTACTACATTCTCTTTAGAATCTCCTTGAATTTGTGCCTCAGGAATTCCTGGAGATGACTGATGCTGTGTAGGCACAGGTCGATTAGCCAAGCAAACAGCACAGTTTTTGATAACTTTCCTCACAGTAGCAGACATTCCAACCCAATAGTATTTTGAGGTGAGTGCATTTAATGTGCGCTCTGTGCCCATGTGTATCCCTGAAAACAAATAAAACAAGCGAGTTATCAGCCCCTCCCTCCAGATGCTTTATTGCTTAAAATAAAACTTTTGACGACAAAAATGTCTACCACACAAAAAAGAAATTCTACTCTCTGATTAACTCATTCAATACTGAAATCTAGATAACATGACTTGGCAAGTCAACATGTAGTTTCAAGATCTACATCAAAATGAAGACTTCTCTTTAGAATGGGTCACTAATACCTTTAGAAACACATAATTTGAGAGAGCTCACTCCTTGGTCTCACCAGCTTAATGCACAGACCATCAATAAAGCAAAGCAAGCATTTGACAAAATTCTTAAAAGAAGAAGCACACTAGCCAAAATCTCTAATATTGCACATCAACTGAAAAAATAGTAACTACCGGTACTTACAAAACTTGGAACATCCCTTTTCTACTGAAAATGTTTTCAATTAATAGGTGTTGTTACAGTTTTAAAAAGATGCCACATTTGTATAGTTCTAGTATTGTCCAGGTTGATCATTCATATTTATACACATAAACAATTAATATGATATAGTGATGTATTTCATGTAGAATAATCAATCAAAATTTCTTAACATTAATTTATTTGGTAGTTGCACTTGTTGATATAAAATCATTGATACAATATACAACAATATAGAGATTCTTCCAACATATTTTGCCGCGTTAATGCCTTATTACTCTCAAATGCCAGCAACTTCAGTGGAATTCTTTTTTTTCCTTCTTCATATGCAAAGTGTCCCTTTAAAGCAATGTACCCATTTTTGCCTAAATGGTTCGTCTCAGAACCAACTGCAGGCACAATTTTCTCCAATTTATCACTTAACAGGACTGTACTTGGTGAACCTGTTTTTCACAATATTATCATTATTCACTTGAGAGATAGATGAAAGTATGGCATTCTCTTTCATTGATCAATTTGATTTCCAGGGACACAGGCTTATTACTTTATATGCTAGGACTCCTCGACCATGAATGTCAATAGTACAGTGAATAAAACAACAATCTCTCAGACAAACAGATATTTAGCCAGAAGGTATGCTCTCTCTCTCTCTCTCTCTCTCTCTCTCTCTCTCTCTCTCTCTCTCTCTCTCTCTCTCTCTCTCTTGGATTTAATTCTAGATACCTATATCGATGGTGGTGAGTACAAATTGGTCAGAGGGATTTTTCAAATTAAATGTTTTAACAAAATAAACCTCCCCCAGCAAGAACTCACGAAAAAACATACTTTATGGAGAAAAAATAGTTCATAAAATATACTGTTTCAAAAAATATGCTGGGGGAGCAGACTAAAAAAAAAAAAAGAAGAAAAAAAAGAAAGAAATGAATGATCAACGTGGCTCCATTCATGCAGTGGTTGGGTAAGGCTGGATGAGAGTCATCGCTAAACTGTTGTCTGTACATTCTCCTATGAATGGCTTGGGATGTTGGACAGTGTTATGAGAATGCTTTCTTTGTTTAGATGATGAGGTGGCGCCATCTTTTCACACTGGCCAGCCCTTGCAAACTTATAGATCAATGGCCAAATGGAAGGCGTTTTGCATTTCCTTTATTTGGCAAGTCTGAAACAAGCTTCGTTAGTCAGGGCCTGGGTAGGGGAGTCTTGATGGGGTCATTGCCGCTGTCTGTGTGTATCACTGGTTTGAGGTATGAGATGGTGGCAAGTGTTTTCTTCTATTATTGACAACGAACAGATTAGTATTAAGCATTCCTCTTTTTCAGAACGTCTGAAATGACCCACAGGCTCTCCATCTTGTATATTTTTAAATCTTTGTAAGGGAAAACTTTTAATTCAATATTTCTCCAAAAACATGGATGATAGATGAAGTAAAATGGATAATGTGGATGCTATAGGGGTAAATTTTACAGAAAAAATTCCGTCATATTATGAACAAATGTGGATGTTAGGTGGATGTTGATGTAAGGTGTTTGGATATATATAAAAGGAAGAAACCCCTGTTTCTTCGAAAATACCTCAGACGCCAACATACACGCCAAAAATGATTAAAATAGCTTGGATCAAACCAGCCAAGTCAATTTCTTTTAACTAGTATTGGCACAAAACAGCTATGTCACTTTTATTAAGCTGCTTCTTCATTCAAGCTAAAAACTGATTTTGAAAAAAACCAGTCTGTTCGTCATCAACTTTCTCTCTTTGTCTCTGACTCAGACTGTCAGTTTATGATCTGCTTTTGCTTTTTTCTGGGGACATCCATGGCAAAGTATTGATCATATCTCAGCACGAGTTGAGAGTCAAGAGGCATTCAACATGGTCAGTAAAAAAGTGCATGGGAGCTTGGGTTCGAGCCTCTCTAGTGAGTCTAGTGCAGCCAAGTCATGGGCATTGTGTCCTTAGTCAAAGCATTTCTTATTCCATCTCAGTTGTGTTTTCAAGTTCTATGTTGTGGATGGTTTATTTTGAAATCATGGGCTTTCTTTTGTCTGTTACGCTGATCTTGACTTAGCGTTTTGGAGATGAAATTCCTTTCGCCCTTTCTCCCGTTCCTGTAGTGCTAACAAATCTTTGTGGAGGAGGGCTGGGTACTGGTTAACGACTGCGGTCCCTAGATTGCGATGCCAGATTGGGTCCCTAGCTTGCAGCTCGTTCAATTGCCAGATTGGCCTGTTGCATGCCATTTGGGAGTTGGTGATGGGTATTGGGGGTGATAATTGATTTTGGTTGAGTTTGAGTGACAAGTGTCAAGTGTCAAAATATGAACTAGGTATCGACCGTGAAGGTAAGTAGGCTATCAAAACCTTGTATTTTCATAATAATAATCATTGTTTACTTTGCCACGGTCATTCTTACATTTTTAGATCATGTGATACATCCAGATAGGCCTAATACGAAACACAAAAATAAGGAAAGTGTCATTTTTCGCTAAACAACTTACTGTGCAGTGCATTAATCATAGATTTTTCCTGAATTGGATTGCCTCATAAATTTATTCAAAGGATTTCATGTGTGAATTTTGTATATTCATGGCCTTGATTGGCAGAATGTCTGGCAATGCTCTGGCAACTGTGCTCCAGCGTAAATAAACAAAATGGCGGCGGGACCGCAGTCGTTAACCAGTACCGAGGGCTGAATCCTCATTGCTTTTATTTTTTCTAGATCTATATAAAACACTGTTGTCAGCAAAAAGTAGTTTTACCCCTCTGAGAGTGAGATTCTCTCTGGCAAGTCATTTACACTTTTAGTATGCGTGGATTAAGAAAAGTATTGGTCAAATCATCTATATCACAGCTTCTTGCACTACAACCACTAGATCTCTAGATCAATATAATCTAGATCTAGATCTATCCATCCAATGAAGGCTAACGATATAGATCCCCCCCTCCCTTCCTCCCCTGCCTACAGGCTACATGATAATGATACATCACTTTGTCCCCACACACTCACACCGTAAAACAATCGCTAATAGCCAACCTCTCTCTCTCTCTCTCTCCCTCTCTCTCTCTTACCAACCTTTGGCGTTGACATGAAGATTTGCAGCAAGTGTCAGCTGATCCCTGACTGTAAAAACAGCTTTTCTGTAGTTGAGCCTATCAGCCCCAGGGTCGGGATCAGGTGGCTCATCATCGAGACGTTTGGGCCGGACGATATAAAACAGCTCGCCTCCATCGTCAATCTTGAAACTCTCAGCTCTTTTCCGGATTGATCTCTTGTCGAGAGTCGTGGACCCAAATGGATAACCTCCTCGAAGAAGATACTGTTGGATAGCATGGAGGCTTATGTGGGAATTTCCTTCCTTACGTTTAGAGGTTCCCCGACGAATCATTGTTTTCTTTACTCTCAGATAATCTATGAACATCAAATCGAAAACAGAGCTTTCTAAACCGGGCTACTTTTCAATGGTGGGCCAGGTGATAAGTCAAGCTTTCAGCCGTGATGCAGGAACCCGGATAATTTTGTCGTTTACAAGAAATGTTTAAAAATATCACTGGCTCGGCGAAACGAAGTCTTGAATGCAAAAACCGTATAGGCCTATTATGTGCTGAGAACATTGGACGATTTTTGTAAAAGAAAAGAGGACACATTATTATTGATTAATTATCAGTGCATATTTTGGTAGACATATCGAGGGCCGCTGTATTTTGAAAGAACGAATCGAAGGAGGACGGAGAGAGGTTGGCTTTTCATAAAAAAAAGTAGGCTAGGAGCGTTTTAGTGACCACAAGTGTACGAGTGGAGGAAGATGTTTACAGAAAGATTACATTATCATAAAACGCAAGGGGTGGAAATATAATGGAGTCTGTGATGGGGTTTCTGGGGAGAGTGTGAGTGCGCAAGGTGTTTTGTTACTCGAAAGACATGGAAAAGATAAAGGGTGTAAGCAACGGCCTTCTTTAGTGAAACTATAATAGAAGGCCATCATGTAGGCCTAGGCCTAAGTCGACACATGAATATATGTCTGGGTTTTTTTTTTTTGTTTCTTTGTTTTTTTTTTTGGGGGGGAGGGGGGGGCGGATGGTCGAATGAAGATTTTAATAAGTGAAGTCCACTTCAAGGTTAGCATCCAAAGGATGTGTGTGTGGGGAGGGGAGGGGCGGTTGTTTTTAAAAGTCAATAGAGGACAAAGAGATATATACTTAGACAGGTCAAATCCTTCAGACATGATAGAGGTGCATATAAAGATATCTACTGAGACTGGTCAACACGCTGGTAATACTTTTTCCATTTCGACTTGGTTTCGGAGGCTGAAGTCAAAACGTAATTCTTGAATCAGCTAAAGACTTCTCCGATCTGGACCCATTAGCGTCAGGCCTTTTTATTGCATGCCTCGATGTTTTATTATCATCCATTACTAATTTAACAAATGAATCCCTTACATCAGGAGTTGTCCCAAAGCCATTCAAAGAAGCCTACTTTAGACCTTATTAAAGAAGACCAATCTTTACGCAAATGTTCTTAAGAACTTCAGACTCGTATCGAATTTCCCTTTTTTGGTCAAAGTCCCAGAAAAAATCGGTCTTTATCAAATAGACAAACGTCTCACAGAAATGGTTTAAAAGAAAAATGCCAATCAGTTTACAAAAAGAGAAAGCACTGATACTGTTCTTTGAAAAATTACTACTGGTCTAAAAAAGAGGCAGTCGACCAAGCAAATTAGTATCTTAGCCATATTAGATCTCTCGGCGATGTTTGATACGATTGACCACGGGATACATATGCTATTAAAACGTCTTTGTGAATCTTTTGGCTTTGTATCAATTTGCACATCAATCGCAGTAATAGAAAGCAGCTAGTTGCTATCGACACTCTGAAATCCAATTAAACAACCCTCAAATGTGGTGTTCCACAAGGATCCGTAATGAGGACAATTTTGTTCACTCCGTATTCTAGTTTTCTTGTTGACATGATTAAGAATTTTGGTTTCAGTGTTCAGTCACACGCAGACGATACTCAAAAATTAATGTACCTGCTCATTTGCGTCTTGACACTTGTAAGTCCGTCATAATAGACATTCCGTTCAACTGTCTACTGGTATCCAAATCAAAACACATCCAGAACAATGCAACAATGTTTCTTTCGAAATCTTCTGAAAGAGACCACATCACTCGGATTCTGATATCCCTGCAGTGGCTGCCATTAAAGTCGAGAATTGAATACAGAATTTCATCTGTAGTATTTCCATGTCATAACAATTCCTCACATATCCAGAATACTGAACTGAATTCATCCGACTCCATAACCCCAAAAGACAGTGTAGATCAAGCCATTAAAACCTGTTATTGGCGACTAAGGTCAAAATAAAGAGTTTTTGGTTAAAAATAATTCAGTTTCCAAGCCCCCCAAATCTGGGATGATCTGCCAGACGAAATTTAAAACTTGCCTCAAGCTTGAATACGTTCAAAGGGAAATTAAAAATCCATATTTTCTCTGTTAGTTAGTTACTTTGTGGGTTTAACGTCACTTTTCAACAGCGTAGGTCATATCAGCGACGATACTATTTAGACATGTTTATGT
>JAOWAY010191496.1:0-10231 GCA_028565895.1 Goniobranchus geometricus | reverse complement strand
AGCAATTTCCATAACAACCATCCAATAATCTTACACTATTTGCACCCTTTAATTAAAAACAATTGTCTTCATATATTTATTAAATAAACAAAACTTTAGTTAGGCGAAAAGAGAAAGAAACCACACCAATAAGAGCTAAAATAAACATCTTTTGCTCTCTCTTCGCTTTTTCCAACAGGCTCACCATGACCTGCCCCTTTTGCAAAGCCAATTTTTTAACACTTTCAACCTTCACAAGACTGTTGCACACAGACAAAATACATGAGAAGATATCACTTGAATGTTACAGAAAATAAGTTGGGAATTACAAGATGCAACAAAAAAGTTCACAGATAGGTCTATTTATATATTAATTAATGTATTGATGATCAGGTCTTGGATGGACCAAGGATACGATGAAAACCTAAACGGCATGTAATGAGGATGATATTCCACTTGAATGGATATGAAACAAAACCCAGCAGGGAGATCACACAATATGTTCATTGCAAACTCACTTTAACTTAATAACAGGAAAAACAATTTCAGACAAAAAACAAAAACAAAAACAAAACTTCTCAAAGAGCTTGAACCATGATGAGGAATTAGACTTCAAATCAAATGACTTTCACTGACAAAATGAACACTCTAAAGAAAACAAACTGAATATCGCTTATGAAAGACAAATTCATCAAGGCCATGCAGATTGACAAAGAGGAAGCAGCAGGGAATGCACTGATTATTCCCGAATGAAAGTTATACACAATACGGTTTTGTTACTGCATTGAAACTATTGTACAGTCTACTGCCAGTTATCCGGCTGCTACTTATCCAGTATGCTCAGTTCTCTGGTCATAATCCTGAGGAACAAAACAAATTGCTATAGTATATATTCCCCATAGACTATCTGGAATATTCCCTTTTCTGGCTCCAGCACAAAAAATCGAGGAAGAAATGAGTATTTCTCTATATAATACCTGGCAGTTATTTAGCATCCAATTTTTCAAGAAAGGCGGCACAAGCAGACTTCCACACCACAAAGCGATGTCTTTAGCAAACAGCTCCTAGCTATTTATTCAACCCATGAGAATAATGCACAGCGAGACATGTGGAGGGTAGATTATGGCTGCCCATTGTCTTGACTGACTGAACTGAGAGAGTGAAAATGTTGCCTGTTTCATTGATGTTGATGTTCACTCAGCTGTTTTGGCTTGCACAGATATGGGATCTCATAGTGCTGGTTTATTGGCCCACTGAAGAGTCAATTATGATGAATATAATGAACATTACTGCTATGCAGTACTATGCATTCTGCTGAGACACTTCTAATCGTTCCATCTATATTTACACTGTAATACACATACACAGCATGTGTCTATACGCCTCAAGTGTCCACTGTTCACTTATGCGGTAGTTTTCTCGGGAATGGACGATGCCAGATAACTGGAAGTAGACTGTACTTTTATCATTATCATATTCACATACGTCAGTCATGAGATATCAAATTATGGTAATGGATGATATTAGTTTCACATCTTGAACATTTCTGTTACTCAGTTTACCAAATGCGTTAAATGCCACTGAAAGAATCGAAAATATCTGAACATTTAAGACATTTGAAACTCCCTGGTAAAAAGATATCATACAGCCGAGGTAATGGTAGCTTAAACATTGAAAAGCTACTCAAATGCATGGTTGTCTCATGCCAAAATTAATTTCCTCTTCTGAAAGTCAATTTCACCCGACACCAATAACAATGCTAGGCTCATATGCTTCTTCTCCTAGTGTAGAACTATATCTGTACTAAATATGTAACAGAAAAAGAAGCAATGGGTCCACTCATTAATGAGATGTGAAAGGGTCTTTGGGAACAAGTAATAATTTACAAATCTCTTCCCAACCATTGGCAGTTATACAATTTCTGAACTACTCGTCTGAGGAACTTAGTCTATGGAGACAAATTAATACATCGGAGAGAATGTTCAAAATTTGAGTGACGTCATGGTTTGCACTATCCTTGAGAGAAATGAGAAAAGGAAATCGAGGACCATTTCCTTGATTAAAATGATGAAATGCATGTGGTCATGACAGTGAAAATGTCACTATTTGTCAAAAATATTATAGGGGAAGTTCTCCTGCTCTTACCTTCTATCAGTAGCACAAAAGTACCTCTTATTGATATTCATGTCGGTAAAAATTCTAGGTGATTAACAAACTCACTCAACATTAACCTTGAATGTACATACATCCAAATTACCTTGAAATCTTCCATTATTATCAATGATAGTTTTTTCTTTGTCTCAAAGCGTGCAATGCCACAATGTCAAAAATATGATCATGGCCATATAAGCATTACTTATAAAACAATTTTAATTTTTTTGTATTGCGAGTTACAAAAGATTCTAATACTCTTTCACCACAGGAATTTTGCCCTGTTGACAATTTACGGGAACAGGGAACAGATCTTCCATAATAACACTTTCAAAATATTGTGTGTGTATATGTGTGTGTGAGTGATTTGTGCGCAAAAATGTAAAAATACAGAGCCTCTTATTGACAACTTCTTTTAAATAATTTTCTCACATATTAACTCAACTACAGAGGCAATAATTGCAAATATAACATACAAATGAGGGAGCGAAAATGATTTGATAAAGATCATGTAAAAGAATCTCCAGGGGTGAAAAATCTAGTTAAATGCAAGATACTACTGGTTTTCTTTTAAGTACAAACAACCCATGCTTACTAATAAATAATTAGAATCCTGACACACATAACTTTAAAAACAGGAAAAAAAAAGTCCTAGCATGAATATATATACAAGCCTTTGCCAATAGATGGGTTTTTCATAAAAAAATCCAAAACAAACTCCTTTCCTATTGCGGTAAAAGTATAGGTACTAAAATCATGTCTGTGTATATCAGAACCAACCTGCGTAGAAAATTTCACGCATAGTGATCTGTGATCCAAACTTGACTTTGTCAAGAGTTGTCTTTGTGGTGTTTAACAGTTTATCTGCCAAGAAAATGATGTTACACTAGAACTGTTGGCCTATTTTCTTGAAGGATGTTATGTGCAAAAAAGAATTCTTAAAAATCAATAAAAAGACACGTATATTAAAAACTTCATCATCAAAACCCCTTGCAAATTTCAGATGCCCTACTTCTGACAAAGGCTCATATATATGTATATTGTTGGACAATTAATAGGAACTAAAGCAGACTGTGGAAGGGAACTACTGTATATGTATATATAAATATATAAATTTAAAAAAGGAAAGAAAAATAAGGGCAAGGATAAAGCCATATATGCATACATATACATATCTGCTTCCCAATTCCTTCCTTCAAGACACGACATATACATAATATTATCCAAAACCAAAGTGTTTGACAATTATCACTTATCTTTTCTTTCCTCAGTCCCATAACTTTTATACTTCGCAATTGACCTAAACAAATTATTTATTTGGGAAATTTAAATTTTGAAACTGTACAAGAGTATAAATTTAAAAATCATCAATCTACTTATTATATATGGGGGAAAAAAGGGAAGAAGAAAACGGGGGAAAAAAAAAGTAAGTCTTCCTATACCCCACAATAATATAACCTAGCCACCTGTCATTATATTTGAAGCTGAGATGATACAAAGAGAAAGAAATGAAGGGGGAGTGTTTGTGATTATATTTTCTTCTGTCTCAGAAAGCATTGCGTTGACTATTGGGACAAATGAGTAGTCGTTCACTGTTTATCTAGCACAAAAGGCCAGGCAGGATTTGTTTTATCAAGATGAGCTGCCTGCAGCATCTGTTGACGGAGTAGATGATGATTCTGGAACATTCTTTTTCCCCCTTGTCATACGTTCTAACTCAGCGGCAGCATCTCTCGTCACTGCGGCCTTGTCTGTTGGGAGGTAGGAAAAGTGGAAAATAGACCATAAATGAGTTAGCTGGATAATAATTAAAAAAAAAAAAGATTGATCATTCTCTTTTTCAACGTGAACCTCAGAACTTGTTTCAGTCCCTCCCCCCCATCTCTCTCATTTCTCAGACATGAGTACGGTAATATCCTTCATTTGAGTTATAGGATGATGAACAGGTTACAGAATAGTGATTGAAATGTTTTTCGAAGACAAAAAATGTTCCCCTTATTTGTGAAAATTAAGGACTGTCTAAAGTTAGTTGTCATGAATTTGCAGGAAAAAGGGACTTGAAAAAGTCATGTTCCCCTTTATTTAAAAATAAAGTCTTTACAAGATATGGGAACCAATATACTTACAACACATGGAGGCCCCAAATCCAAAAAGAACTCTTCAAAATTAACAAAACTGATACATAAAACCTTCACATACGAAAAAAACCCCAACACACTCTAACAAAACAAACCCAGGCAAAAAATCAATATAAAATGCCTGAATTTAAATCCATAAATTTGACAAAGGAAGAAAACACTGAAAACATATGCCTTATTCGAGGCGTAATACTTACTGCCAACAGTAGTCCCGGGTGATTTGTTCAGTAAACTATTAAAGAATGTTGCCAGCATACCCTCTGTAGTTCCATCCTGTGGACAACAAAGGAAAGGACAAGAATGCCTGAAAAGCTGTCAATTTACGCATATTCAAAAATCATCAAATTGAGATGACATCAATGCGGTGCAGTATCTACTCAGCGAATCTTATCAAAATTAATCATTTGAAGCTTCTCTGTTACGACCTTTTTTCTTCAGTTGCAAAGCAGTACTCATTACTTAATGTATTTATCATAGGTTTTATATGTACAGATTTTGATTTAATATATATTTACATAATAGCATTCATGATTATGATTGCTTTATCCTTTGTAAAGAGAATTGATTTTTAGGAAAATTGCTTTGTAATGCTATTGGTTACTGACATGACATCTTTCCAAATGGCCCACAAAATGCAAAAATTGATTTATTATACCCATCTTCTTGATAAACTATATGACAATACTTATTGAGTGTTTCACCAATTTAATCAAATAAATCAAGATCAACGTTTGTTTTCATATACATTTTCAAATATTTTGCATAATTTAATTCCATAATTGAACATAAAAACAATATGAAAACAAAACAATTGATAATTAATTTTCTTATCTACAACCAGGTCAAAGAATAAAATTATAGAAATTATAGGTTAGCGTAGTGCCTTCCATGGCATTAGAAATGACTTTCAGCGTCTCATGTTGAATGTGATGGTGAAAATGCAATCATGAAAGGTTTCACAAAAAAAAAGTGCCTTTTGTATGACTTTCATCATAAAGTCAAGGATGGAGATTACCCTTATGATTGTGTGTTCATGACTGAAATGGAAGTTGTGAATGTATTAGGAAATCTATATAAACTAGTTTTAAATCTAGATGCTAAGTTCCACTCAAAGTCAAAGCGTTTGTTATGATGTGTAGATCTAGACCTAGATGAGGAAGTCGAAATAGAACAAATGATGTTGCTTAATCTTCTGTGATCCTGGTTGCTTAGGCCATTTTCATTGCTTTGTAGGTCTAACGATGAAGTGAGTTTTCCTCCGCTTACAAGTAGTTAACTAACACAACACGGCCATGATAGGCCCAATAGCCTTATTTCAATGGTTACTTTGACTTACTTGACTTATGGCCTTTACAGTGAATAGTCATTCAGCAGTTCCACCTGGGCTGCTTCGTACATTAATTTGTTAATGCATTTCCATTCAGTCCAATTTTCTGCCAAGTGTCGCAACTTTTTGAGGTCGGCGATTGATTTTAAATGGAGTGCCGAACAATCTGGGTAATCTCTTTAGATCACATCTTAATGTCGTTACGGTTGATGTATCTATTCTGCCTATGTGTCATGGTTTCTCTTGGTGAAATTGCTTGGTTTCCTGGGGTTTTCAGATCTTGCCTTAAAATGTGTCCAAACAGTCTCCACTTTCTCTCTTAAATCGTGAGCCATGAGGGTTTTTTTTTGGCTTTCTTGAGTGGGAATTTGGTTTTTCATCTTTGTTGAATGTCTGATATTTAAAATTGTATAGAGTTGTCTTCTGTGGAGGTGTTTAGTTTCTGCTCATCTAGTTTTGTAAGCGCCCATGTCTCACAATTGTATAGGAGGGTGATTTTACAATTGTTCTGTATAGTTTGATTCTGATGTGTTGCTTGATGCGATCTTTTCTATACCAAACTGAGTTTTATCTATGAATTTGCCAGTTGTTTTCTCCTACACATATCTTCATTGTCTCTAACAACGATCCAACTTTATCTTTCTCTAGCTGTCACCGTTTTTCGTGATTGTTGTAAATTTTATTTTACTTGCGTTCACATGAAGGTTGACATTATTAAAGTGTTCTTTGATTGTTGGTATGTCTTTGAATCCTGTTATGGATACAAAGTCAACATCATCAGCACATGCAACTTTGTAAGGAATGTGTTTCTTTGTGGTTGTCTTAAGCTTCTCAATGCATGCTCCATCTAAATTGTGAAGAGAACTGGACTAAGACTATCGCCTTGTGGTGTCCAGTGTCTGATATGAAATCATCTGACGTCTTATTATTTTGTTTAAATCTCAGCCCTGTGTCACTAAGAAGATATCTTATACCTATTTCATCTTCTTCAATGAAACTTGACAGAATTTGCAGGAGTAGATGACGGTCAATGGTGTCGAAAGCACTTGACAGATCAATGCCTGTGATGAAAATATAGACCTCCTCTGCATATGCTTTGCTGATCAGCCATTTGTGGGCCCATATTATGTCTGATGTGTTTCTACCGATCTGTAAACCACTTTGATTTGGATTTAGGTAGTCACCAAAGTTTGTCTTTGTTCTTTTCAATACAATTAGTGAAAGTACCTTCTGATAGCATTCAATAATGTAATGGGACGAAGGTTCGTAACTTGTCCCTTCCTTTTTCTGATTTTTGTATGGCGATTATGAATCCTGAGTTGATATCGATATTGTTGTGATTTAGAAATATAACATTTAATGTAGAAGATAAGGTGTCTGTAATTGCACTGCTTCCATGTTTCAGCAGTATTTAGATTATTTAGCGCTTTGGTCACTTCTCTTGGAATTAAGGGTACACTGAGACTTCTTTGTTCTATTTCAAATGGCCGTATGTCATTATATTGTTCATCTCTGAATTTAGATTTGAAACGATCAAGGACAATTTGTTGAATTTCAGTGGTGTGTGTTGCAAATTTGTTACCTAGTGTATTAAAATAGCATGAATGAAAGAAGTCCCCTTTTGATCTATTACTTTAATTGCTAAGCATTATCGGGCTCGCTGTTATGAAAGGAAAACTATCGACATGCTTAATGAAAATTTAAAGCACCATAGCAGCCAAGCCTAAAGAATGGGTAGGGGATGTAAAAGATTGTGCCTCAACATTGCCATTGTCTGATATAGTTAATTTAATTACTTTTTCTTTTACCTTTCCTCTGATTGGCGTATTGGATGAATTGGCTGGCACTGATGTTCGATCAGGAGTTCTCTGTACAGTTGGACGTGCTGCTCTTGGAGCACTTTGCTCCTGCAAATCAAATATGTAAGGAATTACAAAATGCAAAGACAACTCAGACAGTTACTCATTTAACATCTTAAAGGTAGGAAATAGATCAAGTCAACTTCTACTTGCTCACTAACAAATATGTTTATATTTCCCTATTCTACAAATATTCGAGTCACTAGAACTGAGCATAACTATCGAAGCACATAAACAAGCCCTGCTCCCCACAGAATAATACCCCTCCCCACAAACACACACACAGACAATCTAGATTGAGACTGTATATCATGACAGCTTCTTTATGCCCGCTAACTTGTTTGCCTCTGTCTTCACATCTTCTTTCAATCCTTTCCTCCTTTGAAAAGTGGGATTTCCATCTAGTTTTGATAAGGTGAAGAGCAAGTTTTTCAAGGAACGTTCTTCACAAGATATGAAGGGAAACGATGAATGGAAGAAATCTGAAGCATTGATCATGTTCTTTTTGCAAAAGTTTTTAAATCGATCATAAACTACAATTCATGAAATTTTCCAATCAGTTTTCATTCAAATATACAAAGTTTGGCTGATAAAGAATGTACACAAAATTGTAAAGCCCTTAAACAAAGGAAAATAGGACAATAATCCTTTCTACCATAAAAAAAGAATGCTGAAACTACTCAACATCTCTCCCCACCTAAAACCAGCCGCCTCCTTTTCTGCTCCTACCATAACTCTTGCTAAGCATTGCCCTGAGTTAAGCTGAACAGAAATAATGAAATGGTCAAAATAAAATCCATGTCATTATATGTATGCCTAACCGGAAGGAAAAAAATTTGTTTTCTCCCAGGTTTAAGTATTCCAACTCTTTCAAGGCTCCTCAATATTTGTTGAAAACAAACTTCAGGAAAAACTGTCAATTAACTTGAAATAAATCAACTATTTTCTCATAGCATATTTTAGTCTCCCGTACAGTGAAGTCAATTTGGAGGAAAGGGCAGTCAAAGAAGTCAATGATGCCACATACCTGGGAAGCTTTATTGAAAAGGAAGGGGGCCTCAAGAAGGCGATTAAAACCTGGGATTGGACAGGGAACAAGTCCCTATAATGGCCTCAAAAAAATATGGACCAACAAGATCATCTCCCTGAAAACTAAACTAAGACTTTATGACTCAAATGTTCTTTCAGTGCTTACTTACAGAGCAGACAGTTTGAAAAAGAAAAAGAAACCGAGAGAAGGTGGACCCCCATGAAAACAAAGGCTTGAGAGAGGTACGGGGTATCATATTGAATTAGTTTGAGACCACTGCAAAAATAAGTTAAACATCTGAGCAGAAGCCAGTATCAAAAGTGATAAGAATGAGAAGGAGGAAATATGTAGGCCATGTGTGCAGAAGTGAAGAGCAAAGAATAAAGACACGGGCCCTTACATGGGGAGTTGAGGGCAAATGGAATCTTTGAGAAGAATTCTTTGAGAGATGCGGGAATGATGGGCATGCTGGTGAAGCAAGCAGTGATGTTAGCAACACAAGACAGGCAAGAATCACGAGTCAGGATTGTGATGTTTGATGGCACTGACAGGATGTAACAATGGTAATGCTAAGAGAAACATAGTGTTGGTTGATAGATACAAAGACAAAGTTCATAAAAAATTAAGATGTCTAATCTGCAAAGGTTTTAACTTTCATAAACCTTCACTTGCGGCAGATGAAGCATGTAAAACCACAAAGAAGTCTTAACTGCAAAATCTCAACTTTCATAAACTTTTATTTACAGCATGAGAAGCAGGCAAAAAACAACAGATCTAACCTGCGAAGTTTTAGATTCTCGTAAACTTTAACTTACAGCAGGTGAAGCCCCAGCAGCGGGCTGTTTCGAAAGTTGGGACTGTTGTTTCATCAGGAAGACTTGTTCATCCTCGGCTGTTACCTCTGCATCTCTTTGAACAACCTGCCAAGGGAAGAATATATAAATAACAATGAGACCAGCTGGCAGACTGACGCACATGTGTATGTGGTTTATCAACATGTCAGATATTTTGGGAAGCCTTGTCTTGGATTGCAGGGTTATATCTTAGATTTAAAGCACGTTGACTTCAGTTGAAAACAATTCAATCACAGCTATACTTCGTTGTAATAAATTTTTAACTGATTAATTTTGAACAGTTTTGCACCATTGAGCCCTCCCAAAATCAGATCATCTGAGAGTCCAATATCATGGAATAGCAGACCTGCCAACCCCTCAAGAGCAAATGGTGTAAACCAAAGCAAAAAACGGTATATTTTGAGATCAAATGGTGTAAAAATATCATGCAGATATTTTTCCAGAAAAAAGTTTAGAGATATCTTAAAACAACACCAAACAGACAAAAAAATGTAAATGTTAATGAACTCACCAGGATGGACACAAACTGCTGTTCATTGCAATTATGTACACTATATGGAATACCTTTACTCTTTCCCTTTTAAAAGAATCTCTAACAAACTTATTTACTGACTCATACAAACACAATCTCTGACATGCTTACTCCCTCAACCAAACATACACAATCTCTAAAACCCTCATTCACTCACCATGCACATTTAATCCCTTATACCCTCATTCACTCTTTCATTGATACATACACAAGCTCTAACACCCTCGTTCATTCACTCATACACACACAGTCACTAGTACCTTCACTCATCCATTCATACACAGACAATCTCCATTACCCTCACTCACTCTCATACATACACAATCTCTAATACCCTCACTCATCCATACAAATACAATCT
>JAOWAY010191385.1:0-10231 GCA_028565895.1 Goniobranchus geometricus | reverse complement strand
AGAAGAAGAAGAAGAAGAAGAAGAAGAAGAAGAAGAAGAAGAAGAAGAAGAAGAAGAAGAAGAAGAAGAAGATACTAAATGTATGGATGTAGCAGAAGCCGATGGTCACGTGACCCTGATTTCCTACTTAATGGATCTTTTTTGGTCATTTTAGTTGTCTTCCCTTTACAACTTTCTGAGGAGCATAAAGTGGTGGAGACAAAGTGAACAAAGGAGGAAAAATTCTTTGACTCCAAGAACACCAGAACCAATCTAGGTGGCACAACCTCATGCTCAGCCAAACAGTTCAAGGTCTTCAGAGAGGATCCACTTCAGGCGGGGTTTCGGCTTTTAACTTCTGAAACCCTCAGAAGACCAGGCCACAGAGAGGTCATGACCCCCAGTGCCTTGGCACTGACTTTCTTTTGATGGGTAGAGGTTCAAATCCGCATACTTCAAGTTGATTGCGCACTAAATTGCAATGGCGTATCAACCTGATCACAAATTCCCACGACTGAATTCCGTTAGTGTATCATTTTCAATGTTTCAAGAAAAAAAAAATACAACACCAGTTACTTGAAGTTGAAAAGTTGAGCTATTTATAATTTAGGAGTATATATATAACTATGATCATACCTTTAGTATCCTTTTCCTAACACATCAGTCGAAAGGGTTTATCAATATCCAAGTTTACTTAGGGACATGATTAACTTGAAATTTCAGTAAAAGATTAGAAATATGAAATGAGATGAAGGGTTAATAAAAACATGCAACAACAACAACAACAACAACAAAAAGAGCAACAGCAACAACCGAAAAGAAATGTAAAAATTCACGAAGCAACAGTTGAGTTCAACTCACCATTAACACCCAAACGAAAAAAAAAATGAAAAAACATACTTACGTTATTACAATTTCATATACATTTTAATGCTGGGTTTGAATTCAATATTTCTAGATATTTTTTTAAAACACAATGCGAAGATGATATGTGAGAATGAGTGAAGTAAAAATGTGATGAAAATAAAACCAAATTATAAATTGTTAACATGTGCAAGACGGAATTTCACAAATTGATAGGTAGACCTGACAACAACAAAAAACATTTGTATCCAAAAATAATGGATTCTAAAATCCTGATCTTATGCTAAAAAAGAAAAACAAATTAACTTTTGGCTTTTCATCACTGTAAAAAAACAAGTTGTACTTTTTTCTCACCAAGCTGTTAAGAGCATGAAGACGACTCTTAAGAAGATATTTCTTTGTACATAAAATCATAGATATATACATCGTATTCATGAATGACGACAAAAAAAAATGTAATCATTAAATAAGATTGCATATCACAGGACACATTTCTCTTCACAAAGTTAAGAGGCAGGAGACTAGAGAAAAATGAGTTCTTCATAGGAAGGAAATCAGAAAATAAAAAAAAATCAAACATCTTACAACTCACCCAACTCTCTAAACAAAATTATATTCAGTCTTATTTCCCCAATTTGCACGTCCTTCTTTGAAGCAGGACTTAAATTTTCCTCAAAATTTCAATTGATCCTTTGAAAATAGAAATGATTATTTTCATAACACTGGAGTTATAAAATAAAAATTGTATGGGCGTTTCCTGAAGGCTGTTTTCCAACCTAACTCCATTTAGAGGATATATCTGCCGTTTTCATTTGAAAGGGCCGATAATGGTTCTGGATGACAACTGAGTCGCCAGGCAATCATGATAAGCAGACATGTTATTTTGCATCGTGTCCTCCTAAAAACTATTAGATGTCTTTTTTATCATCAAATATCATTTCTTTCTTTATTTTAGTCACATGGTTTGTTTTGTCTGAGTGTAATTTATTTGAAAATGGGGAAACTTGATTTCAGAAATTTTTCATTATACGCCCTTTCAAATGAAAATGGTAGATATGTAGAGAGCAATCATTTTACAGGGGCACTAGCTCTGGCATACTGATGAGATCTTCCTCAGCCTATGGTTGGCTTCTCAAAAACGCCTGATTCTCAAGGACTGAGAAGCACCAAGCTGTGGCTCAGGTTGGAACTCAGAACCATGCGGCACAATTCGCAAATCTTAACCCCACACCCTTGCTGCCACAAATATGTATCGGATACAGGAAGTACAAATTTCTCATAGATTAACACCGGATGTAATATGAATAAAATTCCTCTTATTTCTTTAATATTTGTATAAAAAATAAAGATTATTAAGGGGCATGACTGAAATATGTAAATATGAATATGTAAAAAAGATGTATTACATTACTTACAATACAGCAATTTACAGTATAAAAATAACTGTACATAACATCGAATGTCAATACGAACTCAAAGAGTTTTTGACAGTAGAAGAGAAAAGCAACAAGGAAAGAAAGGGTGGAAATTCATGAAGCAACCGTTGAGTTCAACTCACCATTTCCTGTTCAATTAATAATCTCTTTAGGAATACAAATAAAATTCATTATTTCATTCTTACCTTCTTTTTTTTTTTTTAAAGATTAAATTTTCCTTTTTGTATCAATTTCATGTCAACTTTCATTTAGAAAAGTATAAACTTGGTGAATAAAGTGAACTTTTCATGAACTCAAGAAAAAGGACAAAATATTTATACCTCTTTGGTATCCCAGTTTTGTATAAGTATTCTACAAGTTTTCTTGATCATAAATTTAATTTAATGACAAACAAGATAAAGAATTATTGAAACTATAGTGACCATTTGTGTTACAATGGTTTCTTTTAATCTAAATTCAATGGCTTATCAGGATTAAGTAAGATGAATGATTTTTATCACAGATAAGAAAAATGTACAAATACAAATAAATCAGTGTAAATTGCAGCAGTATGTTCAATTCAGAGAGAAAATATAAAGATGTACTTTTTTCTCTGGTTTTGTACACAGAGGAAGGGACAAAAGGTCAGATTTAGTAAATACTTTCATGAATGTAACAAGAAATAAAATGGATAAAACAACCCCATTTATAGATGTGGGATAAAAGAAATGGAAAGATGCAACAATAACGAAACAATATTTATTCTTTTTTTTTTAAGTCATGCCAGTATAATGTTCAAAAGATTTTTTTTTTTTTTTTGTAGATGATTCCTGTAAGGTAGTAATATTTTACCATAAACTCTAGCAGTTTTCAAATTGATGCATTTTGATGCACTCTGAAATTCGTACCTCAAAAAAGTCTCATAATTCAGAAATTATGGAATTAAACGTTAATTTTGCTTCACTGTTAAACTGTAATTGATAAATATTTAATAAGAACAAATCAAACTATGTCTTTAAAAGCATCGAAAGAGAATAGAAGCAATTTCAAATGATGTAAGATTTTAAATCATACGTGAAATAACCTCACAATATGAACTGAATTAGTTGAACAAAATTTCAATTTCTAAAAAGTTTAAATTTTCATTTTCTCAGATCGGTAATTCTAGCATATAGAAATATCCACTTCAGCAGATTTCTGGGTTTTCTAGACCTTACATGAAAATCAAATTAAACAAATCTACAACATAAGCTCTCCATAATACAATTATCCTTTCTTCTATGGCAAGAAGAAGTAATAGTAAAGATTGAACGGGTTTGATCTCGCACTTGTCAAAGGCTGCCCTTCAGTGTCTTCTTACTTTCAGTTGTTTTATAAATGTGTTGAGATATTTGTTTTAATCTAATTTGGTTTGGCTTGACTGATTTGGTCAAATCAATTTCTATTAATTTTTCCTGAGCATTGGGATTTGAAAGGAGTAGTTACTTTTTCTTACTTTTTGTCATACGCAAATACAAAACTAATGAAGCCCACATCTTTCCACAGAACAGCCATCTGGCCAAATTCCAATCATTTGTCATTTTTACGAGCTCCAAATTGTCCAGGTAGCAATCTATGCATTACCTCATACAACAATCAAACACATCGTAACTCATCAATACAAATACAAATGACCAAAGAAACCTGAATTTTCTCCAAAACAGAGATTCATTTTTTTCAAATGGCCATCTTTTCAATTTTCTCCAGAACAGAGATCCATTTTTTTTAAACGGCCATCATTCCAATTTTCTCCAAACAGAGATCTTTTTTTTTTTAAACAGCCATCGCTGCAATTTTCTCCAAAACAGAGATTCTTTTTTTTTTTGAATGGCCGTCGTTCATATTTTCTCCAAAACAGAGATCCATTTTTTTAAAACGGTCATCATTCCAATTTTCTCTTAAACAGAGATCTCTTTTTTTTTAAACAGCCATCGTTGATAATTTCTCCAAAACAGAGATCTATTTTTTTAAAACAGACATCGTTGCAAATTTTCTCTAAAACAGAGATCCATTTTTTAAAAATGTTTATCGTTCCAAACTTGACACTCCTGAAAATGCTCAGACAACAAAACCACGAATACAGATACAAAAAGTCTCATTGAAAAAACGCAATGAAAAAAAATGACGTGATACAAAGATTGAACGTTTCAAAATTTGCACATTGAACAAATCCGTTATGATAGGTATGATTTATGTCGGGTAATAACCATTTCACAACAGAAGAAATGTTGCACTATAAACGGTATAAAATAAAGGAACTCAGTTGAAAATCAACATTTTTCATCTAATATTTAATTTTCTTTGGCTTTATTCCTGATGCTTATGTGGTATAAATCTAAGAGTCCAAGTATATATAATATATACACCCTTATCTTAAAGGGGAAAAAATGTTTTTCTACAAAAGTGTAACAGTATAGTTTCTTATAACAGGTTTCCATGCATTCCTCAGATTGCCCCTTGCTGGGTCACATGCTGTAGGAGGGCGCAGACGTCGGCGTCAAATCGATAACTCTATAGACAATGGAGAGAAAAACAGTGGAACATAGTATAAGTAGATTTGCAGAATCAATCTCATTTGAAGGGATGCACCTTGAACATTTTAAAGTTTTAAAAGTTAACAAATCAATTTGCTGTAGCGAATGTATCTATTCAATTGCAATAAGTGATATCTCTCTTTGATATCTCGCTTTTCAATCAATAAAGAAACAAAAAGCTTTCTCATGGTCTGAGAAAAGTATTCAATAGACTTCCAAGGATTAAAGATATATTTTTTTAAAAATCTGTTTCTAAAAAGCACAGAACAATATTGACTAAAGGAGGGGAATCTGTAAACAGAAATGTGACCACTGATTTCCATCCGACTCCTGTGTCAGGAAATATTTGCATTAAGTCACATTTCAAGACTAAGAATATGACAAAAATCTTCTAGCTCCTACACTCACATTTCAAGACTAAGAATATGACAAAAACCTTCTAGCTCCTACACTCACATTTCAAGACTAAGAATATGACAAAAACCTTCTAGCCCCTACACTCACATTTCAAGACTAAGAATAGGACAAAAATCTTCTCGCTCCTACACTCACATTTCAAGACTAAGAATATGACAAAAAGCTTCTAGCTCCTACACTCACTGCGCATGGCAAACTTCCTGGCTACAATTTGTTCAGGGAGAAGGAAACTAAATGTTGCTCTCCTGGAGGATAAAATTTCATGGCCAGGCTAGGAGCCTTTAAAGTCATTTTGTTGATAGTAGAAATTGTTTCTTTACATAACGTTCGTATGAAAAGGTAGGCATAAATTATGGATCTTCCCCTTTTTTCGATTTGTAGTCAAGAAGTTTGTGACTTATAACAATATTATGATTAAGAAATTTGATAAATTGTTTCACTGGAAACTGTTACAAATACAGTAAATTTATATTATCTAGGCACAGAATCTAATGTAGCATTCTATTGCAATGGATAGAGGTATTATTAAATCTCTCTATTCAAAATATAACAAGAATTTTGATATGAAATGATTTTTTTTCATCCACCCAAATTTACCTTTGAGTAATAAGTCTCAGCAAGACTTTTATTCTGCTTCAGGCTGTGCCCCCCAGCCAGACATCGGGCATAGACAAAACAGGCCATGGAGATGCCTTTTGCAATGTAGGAAGGAAGACAATCCGTCTCTGAGGCGAGTGCTGGCACGTCATTTTCACTCAGCTGTGACACTCTGAATAAACAGTGAGAAGCATATAAATTTCTAAACCCAGTGCAAGATTATCACTTTCGTATTCTTTGCATAAAGCTCCGTAATTCACGTATCCCTTCCTTCATTTATGTCCTGTATCCCATTTCTCATCTAGAGCTTTACTTTACCTACGGGCTTCAACATTTATTTGCCACTGTCTGAATGAAGAAGATGAAAAGGTTTAACATAAGTACTTCATTTATCACAAGTACTTCATTTATCATAAGTACTTCATTTATCACAAGTACTTCATTTATCCCAAGTACTTCATTTATCACAAGTACTTCATTTATCACAAGTACTTCATTTATCACAAGTACTTCATTTATCATAAGTACTTCATTTATCACAAGTACTTCATTTATTATAAGTACTTCATTTATCATAAGTACTTCATTCATCACAAGTACTTGATTTATCATAAGTACTTCACCATGATTCGTTCCACTCTTCATCATCTTCAAGAATCTTTTTCTTCTTCTGCTTTCTATGTACAGAGAGATACAGTTATACTGAATATTTTTGTTATTGCACCTATTTGGTATAAACCGATTCATAATAATTGATAAAATCGATCTCAGTAAATGGTGTAATCAATGTGAACAGTTAATAAAGAGTTTCATAAGTTCCCATAACAACTGAATATTTTGGGCTTTCTGAAATTCCCATGAAACAAAAAGTCATGTAAAATGAAAGGGGAGTCACTCCTCAAATCAATGGCCTCAAATTTATTGCATTTACTTTGTATTATATGAGATGCATTCCGTGTCTGACTTTTGCCAAACTGGGCATACTGTAAGTTTTAAGTCAATGGAGACTGGGTTTATTCAGTAAACTAACACTGAAAATTGGCATTTTTGCAGTATATTGTACCATGCTTTTCACAAAATCAATTTCAAATACAATAAAATTCCCAGTAAAAAATTGAAAGATGTTAGTTGAATACATTTGCTTTTGAGAATTTTTGAAAAGGATATGTTTTTCATTTTCAGGAAAAAAAATTGGAAATTGAATTATACTGAAATAAAATCATACTGAACTGAAAATGTGTTTCTTTTCATAGTTTTTTGGTTTTTTTTTTAAGTCTGTTTGCATTTGCCTATGGTCACATTAGTATGTGAGCATACAAACAAACTATTTTACCCAACACATAGACATGACATGAGGCAAAAATCTCTGCCATTGGTCTGCAATGTAGCTGAGATCACGACATCTACTTCACCAGATCCGGGTTTTGCATTGCTGTCTTCTGATAGTTCTACCTAACTACCTGCTGTGTAAGGCATACAATCTAATGTATAATGCTTCTTGATCTTGATCCAGGGGACACTTTTGCTTTATCTTTCTCTGTAGATCTAGAAACATTGGAAGGGGACATAGTTCTAGAACTACTGCCACATCTGGGTGCTTCCTTGAGATCTGCATGAAGTCCACTTGAACAAGCTACGTTTTCTTATTCAGTGCTCCTATGGGTCGGCGGCACATATTCTAGGTCTAGATGATTAATCAGATCTCATCTGAACCACTACTGTCAACAGATTGAAAAAATATTCTTATTCATTGTCTTTCTTTAAGACAACAATCTATTGTTCACATTGTTGGTAGCCATTAGTGTATTTTAAGTCACAAGAGTGAATTCCTGTACTGACCACAGATTCAAAAGTATCAGCAGTACTTCCGCTAAACTTGATACAAAGTTAGACAAGAGCCACTACAAACGTAAGAGACACATCACACAAGCGCTGCATGTTTTCAGCAGGGTCTATCAATCGATAAAATCATTCACAAAAGGGGTGTGTGATCCGCTACAGCAGCTACAGAAGGCAGCTACTCAAATGTGGCGTAATCTGTTCTCAGGTGAGTTAACTGTAGTTGCATAGGGGGAACACAAGGCTTAAGTTATGCTGTTTTATTACACTCAATATTTTATGACACATCACAGCTATGCAAGCAGCTACATTGAGTGACTAATTCTTCCATTACACAGGAAAAGCATGTTGAAAACCAGAAGCCTTAAAATCAGGGAAAAGTGTCCACAGTCCTACTTGTATCCCAGGCCACAGGCTTTTGTAAAGAGTTTGCTCTTGTAGTAGAGAAAGACCAAGTTGCCCATTGCATAGACATTCCCTCTCTCGGCAGCTTCCTTCAGGCAGGTATAAGCGGCATCCCTATCTTTCTTCACTCCAAGTCCCAGCAAGTACATCACTCCAAGGGCACCTGCAGGTATAAAAGACACATCAACGTGTAGAGATAGCATGACTATTGAGACAAAATTTCTGCAGAGAAAGCATGGCTATTGAGACAAAAGTTCTGATGTCGTCAGATTGATAAGTAATTCATTAAACAAAAAAGGGAGAGGCAACCATACCTAATATACTTTCAGTTTTATGCTGGAAGTCAAAGCAACTTTATTTTGTACAAAGTGTAACAATGTGTGATTCTTGTCTGCCTGATCTGGATCGATCTATCACAAAAGTCACATTGATTGAAAAATCTCTTTATTACATAATTCAATGCTGTAAGCACTAATATCAATTCTGTTATCGGTTAAAATTAATATAACGCTTTTACCTTCACAGAATATACAGAAGAATAAAAACACAAAAATCAAAATTTAAAAGGCCAACTTTTTACCATCTGTGGCCTTTATTCGGCTACGTCATAATAGCTTTAGCTTTAAGCATAACAAAACTCTTCATAAGAGCCACAACTCAACATTAATTCATCCAGCATTTTTAAAAAGAGCTGGTATATTTACGTATTTCATACAAATTCAAGAAGTTGACCTTGTGATTCCAAACTGCCATTTCCACAAGCCTCCGAGTGCCAAAAGAAGGCTTTCTTCAAATCCAAATAGTACTGATCTTGTCTGGAGTAAAACATTCCCAGCATGCTTTGGGCTTTGACACTGGCACGGGGATTTCCATCATCAGCCGCTAATAACCACCATCTGCAATTCATGTAGATTCACAAGATTTAAGATGTAGGTGAAACTTTTTGATTAGAAAGGCTAACTCTTGTACCAGAATACAATCATTTCCATAAGAGAAGCTATAAATACAATCATTTCCATAAGAGAAGCTATAAATACAATCATTTCCATAAGAGAAGCTATAAATACAATCAGACTTTATTTGGGAGACTGAAAAATGGTCTCGATTTCCAGAGTTTTCCGATTTCCAGGTGAAAGGCTCAGTTCGTCGGACCAATGGAAGCCTCATTGCTGCATGTGAAAATGAAGGCTCGTCTTTAATTAGTCTGTTGAGGTTGAATAACTCTGTAGTTACGTCCCTTTAACAGTCATTTCGACCAGTGGCCAGGAACAATGGGCTGACTCTGCGATTGGTGGTCAAAAAAATACAAATGATGGACTGGTTGAAACCGGCCTGTCAATCACTGACATCGGCAGCAATTGCAACATTGCTTAGAATCAACTCAATGGCTTCTTTACGCAGATAATTTTCTTAGTTTGTCCATTTGCTTCAAGAAACAAGGCAACCATCATCCATTGCTTCAAGAAACAAGGCAACCGCCATCCATTGCTTCAAGAAACAAGGCAACCGTCATCCACTGCTTCAAGAAACAAGGCAACCGTCATCCACTGCTTCAAGAAACAAGGCAACCATCATCCACTGCTTCAAGAAACAAGGCAACCGTCATCCATTGCTTCAAGAAACAAGGCAACCGTCATCCA
Source organism: Goniobranchus geometricus (assembly GCA_028565895.1). Taxonomy (NCBI): domain Eukaryota; kingdom Metazoa; phylum Mollusca; class Gastropoda; order Nudibranchia; family Chromodorididae; genus Goniobranchus; species Goniobranchus geometricus. The sequence continues at coordinate 502 of JAOWAY010191385.1, read as the reverse complement.
CTGCTTCAAGAGACAAGGCAACCGTCATCCATTGCTTCAAGAAACAAGGCAACCGGCATCCACTGCTTCAAGAAACAAGGCAACCGTCATCCACTGCTTCAAGAAACAAGGCAACCGTCATCCATTGCTTCAAGAAACAAGGCAGCCGTCATCCATTGCTTCAAGAAACAAGGCAGCCGTCATCCATTGCTTCAAGAAACAAGGCAGCCATCATCCATTGCTTCAAGAAACAAGGCAACCGTCATCCACTGCTTCAAGAAACAAGGCAACCGTCATCCATTGCCAGGGTCTGTTAACTTCGTCCAGGTGTTGAGCACCTTTATGATTTGTCCGTGTGAGGACAATTTTCTTTGTACAGTTTGCTGTCCCATAATAAGAGACAGTTTGCTGTCTCATAATAACAGACTGTTTGCTGTCTCATAATAAGACAGTTTGCTGTCTCATAATAACAGACTGTTTGCTGTCTCATAATAAGACAGTTTGCTGTCTCATAATAACAGAC
>JAOWAY010191274.1:0-10231 GCA_028565895.1 Goniobranchus geometricus | reverse complement strand
AAAAAGGACAGAGAGAGGGAGGGATTGAGGAAGAGAGACAGAGACAGACAGACAGACAGAGACAGACCTAGCTAAGAACCATTGAGCCCGTAAAGCCCAGAAAATGTAAGCTTTAGGCCTAGACATGGAATGAAAATAGAACATTTCCAGCTTTGATAATTTGAAGGAAATGTGACTTTGCTGCACCTAGTGAGGCTCGAACCCATACGGTCACACACACTTGTACTACCATGTCGGTTGCCTCTTGACTCTTGACTTCTGTGATGTGATCACCACTTGGCCACAGACTTTTGGAGCCTTTCATTGGATTCCAGTACACACAGATGCCCTTTTAATTCTCAAAATACTAATCGCAAGTCAGATTTGTATGAGAACATTTCCATTTGATTCTCAAAAGACTAATTGCAAGTCAGATTTGTATGAGAACATTTCCATTTAATTCTCAAAATACTAATCGCAAGTCAGATTTGTATGAGAACATTTCCATTTGATTCTCAAAAGACTAATCGCAAGTCAGATTTTTATGAGAACATATCCATTTGATTCTCAAAAGACTTATTGCAAGTCAGATTTTTATGAAAACATATCCATCACTTTTCTGTTCTTTTTGATGCAGGCAATGTATTTTTTGTATCTAATTTTTGTATGGGGACAGAAAAATTGTCATGATGATTGTTTTTGGTATTTGAACTGTGCAGAAAGGAGCCCGGTTCTTGGACAGCAAAGTGAGCTATTGGGACTGGATGGACGGAGATGAGGATGAGGAGCTGGAAGAATCAGAAAAGCCTTGGAATATTGCCCACCATGCCCGCTCCATGGCCCGTCTCAGTTCAAACATGGCCCTCTTTACCAGAGGTCAAGGTCCTTTCAAGGTGAGTCTTGCAAATTGTTTCCACGGTTTAGTAAATAGTAAAAACAGACAAGTCATAAGTTAATCACTAATGAAGACAATGGCAAGAGAAAACTCGCCCAAAAACCCATAAAGCCATAGCAGTACATGTGTATCAGACCAATCTGGGAACTTAACCTGTCACAGTAACAACATCTAGTTCACATGTAAACCGACGGGAAGTCTTCATTGGATGAGTGCCAAATTTTTTTGCGTCAGATTAAAGGGTATGTTCATTAGACCTTTGGCCCCCAAAAGTTTTGAAATGATAATGGAGTTAGTGGAATGATCTGCCTGAAATGATCACAACAATGGTGGATCCAGAGATATTCAGAGATTCACTTCAGACATTCAATGTTTCAAACTCAATCCAATGTAGAATTTGCAGTCATGGGCTTTAAGCCTTTTGTATCTCAAGGAATTGAACCTTGAACCTTGAATCTGCATTTTAGAGGCAAGAGCTGAAAGGGAATTCCCTAAGATTTAGGAATGTGGTCTGAGAGGATTAAGTCCCATTTGGGTAAGAAATGGTATGTCGATCATCAGACAGCTTCAGTGTGATCCGTCAATGGGATTGAAATTGAATGTTGTAGAGCTACAATCCTTGTAATCATGGACCATATATGGGAATGACAATCAAAGATGGCTGACATTCTCTTTAACAAGTATAGGGAACCTAAAGAAATATCCCTTTTAAATTTTTTTTTTTTTTTTAAAACCTGTTTTGTCCTTTAAAAATTCCCCAAGTTATTGTCACTTGAAAAATGAGAAGTTAAAATCTTTAGGTCCATCAAACCGTTCATCCTGAGGCGAGGTGCCTTGTCAGGAGTAGACATTGGCAATCATGATCATGACTCTCCAGTCAAATTTGATATCAGCCAATCACAGGAGATCATGTCACTGCTTTCAGTTGACTGTGACTTGAGACTGTAAATGTATGTGATTCTCTGTCTACCTCTGCTTCCCCCAAATCTTCCCATTGATAGCTAATTATTCTAGCTCTTGTGGCTGCAGATCTATTATGAATTTTCCTAATGGTTGTCTGTCTGTCCGTGTGTCGCCAAACCCCTCCGCTCACAGGCAACCTATCTTGGCAAATTAGGTACTGAGTGAAAGCTCTCAATCTGAGGAATGTTGGTTGGAAATTGTATTTTAATGAAGTCAAGGACAACTTTACAAAACAATATTTTCCACTTGAGTAAGAGCGCAGAGGGGAAAACTCAGATAATCGCCATGAGATGCAGGCAGGGCTGCTCAGCCAGACATGTGTTCACAGCCGCGCATGAGATACAAAATTACCTGTGTTATCACATCCCACCTGCATGTGTCGAATCACATTTTTAATAAATGTAAATGCCCCTATAGCTCTCTGCACATCTAGCTCTAGCTAGATCTAGAATGTAGAAATACAATCTAGATAGAGCTCCAGATCTAGATTTATAGATCTTAGAAGCCTATCGTTACAAATCTAGATCTCGATCATAGAAACCCACAGCTTGAGGTAGACATAGAAATTACCTCGATCTACATTAGACATGCAGCAGTAAGGCTTGGGAAATCCTGAAGACCATAAACCTCAAATTCTGGACTTGAAAAGATTGAACATCAGATCGTAGTTTGTACAATGTCAGTGTCATTTTTGTTTAGAAATAAGTTCACTTTTTAATTTTTTTATATTTTTCCAGAAAAATTTTGTTTCTTTCATTTTCTTGGTTAGATATATCTTCTATTGTTCACAACTTTATTCAAACAAAAAGAATCTAACTTTGCTATTTCCATGTCCTGAAGAGTCCAGAAGAGGTTGTTGGAGCAGCCGTTGCCATGACCCGCCACAGCGCAGCTCTGGAAGAACTTGCACAAACCTTGGCTGGGATGTTGTTAGACAGTCGGTGGGTTTATCTTTTCTCTCATCTGATTTTCCTCTTGTTTGTTTTGTACTTTTTTTTTTTAAAGACAGCTCGGCAAATAAAAGCATGTTCTTTTTTTAATCCAACTGATGCGATGAATGTATAAACAATTATTTATATTTTGAGTCATGGGCCGTTGTCATCAGACTTGCAGTTTTATATGTGTCACCAAGTTACTTTCAGTAGAAACAGAATTCAAAAGGATTGCAAACATGGCATCAAATTCCTCTGAGATATTGGAGCAGCCTGTTAGACCCATTACACTTGCAATGTAACTGGATTACTCACTGGATATACTGCATGTTGCAACTAAAAAAAAGGAAACCCAAGTTAGGTAGAATAATTCGGAATTGTGGCTTGCTCTAGACGTCAAATTTTGCCTCAACTAAGCTGAATACTTTTGAATTATGACTGCAAAGTTTCATTACATCTACATTGATATTGCGTTTTGATGGTTACAATTAACATCTATTATATTCCTTCAAGATGTATTATTTTCAAAACAATGCTACGTAAAATGAAGGCATAAACAGTTGAAGAGAAAGTTGATGTTCAATTTTAAGAAATGAAAAAGTCCAAAGTTATTTTTTGAGAACAGAAATTTGTTTACATTAAATTTTCTGCTTCTCTAAGTGCCTTTCCTTGCTTTGCCAACTTTTTGCAACGTTGTTGATGTCTGAGAGGAATGTTTCAAATTGTCGTCCCTTTGGCCTGTCTGAGATCTCTGAGGTAGGTCTTTTCTCTTAGAAATGGGGTTTTAGGTGTCCCCAGTAGATGTTGTCACTGGATGATGTCTCAAGGTGATGCAGATTTTTCCTATTGAAGAGAGTTTGTAGATGAGTCCCGGGCATGGCAAGGAACATATCCAGTCTTAAAACACTTTAAATAATCCGGGCCATTCCCGTTTGAACATTTACAAATAATGAATGCAATTCTGTACTGAACTCTCTTCTCAGTTGGAGGTGGGTGGAGAGCCCATAAGAGTACGTGATGTCTATGTAAAAGGGGGTGTATGACCTGGTATGATCAGACCCTGCTGGCACTCTGACCCATAACCATAGGTTATCGGGCTTGTATCATTCATTGGATAAGGCACTTTACGTCTATTTCATCACTCTGTCTTGTGGGTTTTTATCAACAGGCTGTTCCACTGTATACTCCACAAGGTCTAGGCTTATTAGGGTCTGAGGTCAACAAGTCTTTGATGCCTTGAAAATGATTCATGCACTTCAAGTCGTTACCCGTTACCTTGCTCCTTCATGTTACCTTGTGTCACATCAGATCTTCACGGATGTTCTTTCAGCGCCATGTCTATTGGCGGCTGCGTTTCTTGCTTCAACCAATGTCTTCCATCTTGCTTTGTTTATCTCAGCTCCACTGTTCTTTGCCATATTGGTTTTGGTCGTCCCCATTTATGTTTTCCTTCTGGTATACAGGCTAACCCCTTGAAGGGGCATCACCCACAGATGGCCGACAGGTCCTACTCGCGTTGACAGCTTGCCAGCCCACATTTTCACAAATTTTTTTTTTTCAGTTTTAAATGCATATAAACACAAAAACTGTAGAATAAGAGTAAAGTCCACAGTTTGAATTTTTTATTTATGAAAACCAACTGTCTCTATGTTATATCTGAAGAAAGAACTGATTTTTTGAAAATAGGCAAAAATAATGCGATACCTATGTCAGACAAAGCCAAAATCATGTGCTTTCAACGAGTTAAGGGTGTTAGTTATAAAGATTGAAGCTAAGCTTGTACCAGTTATAATTGGAAAGTACTGTTTTATCAATTTATTTATTTTCTTTTGTTTATTAGCTTTTGTGTTTCATTTACTCTTTTTGCTGTCTACTGTCGTTCTTGTTTATCTGTATCTGAAGGAGGACATCGATGAGAAACTTGACAGGTTTTTCTCCTGTCTTGCCCCAAATTTTTATATATACACAAATAATATCTCCACACACTGATTTTTACTTGAATTTTTTCGTACACAGCTGTGCCATAGACTTAAAGGCTAGCACAACGAGAATGAACTCCATGACCTCACAGCTTCATATCATCGCGACAGCTCTTCACAACTCAGCCCGTTCTTTTGAGGTAAGTAAAGTTAGTCCCGTACCCATGAGTGAGTGTAGGGGAATTAGGGGTAGAGCCCTAATTATACTAGGCATACGGCATACTGTGGTAGTTTACCATGCTTTCCACGCCGCCCTTAACTTCCGCCAAGTCTAGAAAGACCTAGCTACCCATTTATACTGCTGGGTGAACAGGGGGCCCCGAAAAAAAATCCACTGCCGGCTCTTTGAGGTAAACAATAGATATGATATCTTGATTTTTCTGCCAATTTTTCCTCAGATCCAGATATCCAAATTTGATGAAATGGATCCGTTTAAAAAATTTATTTTTACATTTTCAGGTCTGGTTTATCCAGGGATCGAAATTTTCAGTGGATCCGCGGAAATCAGTGGTTTCAGAGACTTTCGTGATCTTTATTGAAAATCTCCGCGGCAGTTTCCGTGGTCCGACTCTAGGGTGGAAAGTCCGATTTGTTTCGTGAAATTGCCTTTTTACTTTTACTCCTACTTTTTAAAGAATCAGGAAAACTTTGAGTACTCGTGTCGTGTTGAATTTGATAAAGTAATCGTAAGTATGAGTACTTCTCTCAACAATTTGTAAAATAATAGGTACTTCCGAGTATAATATCGTTTCATTGAGAAATCGTTGTTTGACAGTCATTGATTATTTTTGTGTGCGAATTCGAATTGATTGGAACATGCTTTAGGTTGAAGAGAAGATCTTGATCTAAGAATCTAGATCTAGTCAAAAATCTAGATTCTACATCTAAAAATTACTAGAATATGATATATGCAGATCTAGATCTAGAGATCTAGATGATATCACAGATTCTAAAATTCTTAATGTAGATCTAGATCTAGATTAATTTCTAGATCTAGTACTACTTTGCTTAGAAGTAGAAGCCTCACCGTGGTTATTAGACTATAGTATCTAGATCTAGATTTAATCTAAATCCACTGCATCTCTGTTTTACATCAAGTGTAGATATAAGCAGGAGCAGGATTTTTAGGTCTAGCATCTAATATTGGGTTTGGTTTTAAGCCTTTCTATGGATTTTTGGCTAAAATTCCAAATATTTTCCTGCCACCTTTGACATAACTTTTTCATCGTTTTGTGATGGAGTGGTAAGTAAGCTTTTTATGATAAATCATTGAATGTGGAAACCTGGCATTAGATCTTAGCCTGATATATTGCTGTATCAAATTATGTCCCTCTTTTTTAGATCATGAAAGTTTCAATGTTTTGTTATAAAAGAAGACCCTAGATAGTATTTGTAGATTGAAAACATACATAATATTTTATTGGGTGGAAAATAGTCGATTCTGGAACACACGATTTTTCAGTGGTTAAAAAATTTTCCAATTTAGATCCCTGTTTACTGGTATTTTGATTTGTTCAGTTCTCATCTTGTTTTGAATGATGTTGAATACAAACTGTGGTCAACTTTGCCATTCAAAAAGCACCTGAACACGACCTTTTATACTGCCATTAGGCTAGATTGTTTGGTACTGGTTTTCTGCTCTTACACTCCGCCTCCACAAACAGCAGAGTCAAAGACCATTTACTGTTTTTTAAGAGAACAGGGGAGAGGGAGAATTGAAGGCTTCACAAAAACTTAATTCGCATTTCCATCAAAGTGTGTTGTCCCAATGCAGCAAAAAGGTATTCCCTTCCCTGAACAGCTTGCTGCTGAGGCATAGAAAGGGAGCTTAAATGGCCCTTCAATAGTGCGCTCTTGACTACCCCTAAAGCATATAAAAAAGAATTCTAAAATAGAGCTCAGAGTCCGGCAAAAGACTTTAAGAAGGCAGAGTAAGTCAAATTGATAAAAATTTATATATATATATGTATTTTATTGACCATTGCCAGGCAATAGAGTCAATTGTTAAATGTTCACGAGAACAAATGGTTTATATCTGGAATTTGATAGAGTGATAGATGGCACTGTAAGGAGATTCAGACTTACGATGCTTGTAATTTGTTCCCTTGCCAAGGTCGAGTTTACATTGTACTTTTCATTGCCTCAGTACGTCATTGTCGTTAAAGCTCATCAAACATGCAAATTGTCGCAAGTGCTTAGTGGATTCTTCGATCCCACTTCATTTGATCAACAACAACGTCATTACCATGCAATTGTTTCCGATATATTCATACTAAAGGAAATGGGTTTGAGAAGGAAAAAAAATGTCTTTTGACTCATTTATTCTGGTGTGGTCTGTCTTAAGGGAAAAAAAAAGACAGGGGCTTTGGCTAATGGTCCAAAGGGGCTTAAAGCTGTTAATGGAAAACCATCAGCCAAGGAAAGAGCCCCACGAAATGGGAGGCAATAAGACATCGCCGTAGTGTTGAATCACAATGCCCTGACTGGGAATCAAACCCCCGACTCTTCTGTTGGAGCCTAATGCACTAGCCACTAAACCACTGTGACCTACGGCATATTGCTATTTAAGTTGAAGCCCTTTACAGGACTGATTGTATGTAATTCTAATTTTTACTTTCCTGTGTTCCACGATGACAGGACTGATTGTGTTTAATTATAATTTTTACTTTCCTGTGTTCCACGATGACAGGAATGATTGTATTTAATTATAATTTTTACTTTCCTTTTTTTCTACAATTATAGGACTGATTGTGTTTAATCATAATTTTTACTTTCCTTTGTTCCGCGGTAATAGGACTGATTGTGTTCTATTATAATTTTTACTTTCCCTTGTTCCGTGATGACAGGACTGATTGTGTTCTATTATAATTTTTACTCTCCCTTGTTCCAGGATGACAGGACTGATTGTGTTCTATTATGATTTTTACTTTCCCTTGTTCCATGATGACAGGACTAATTGTGTTCTATTATAATTTTTACTTTCCCTTGTTCCATGATGACAGGACTGAATGTGTTCTATTATAATTTTTACTTTCCCTTGTTCCATGATGACAGGACTGATTGTGTTCTATTATAATTTTTATTTCCCTTGTTCCACGATGGCAGGACTGATTGTGTTCTATTATAATTTTTACTTTCCCTTGTTCCACGATGGCAGGACCGATTGTGTTCTATTATGATTTTTACTTTCCCATGTTCCAGGGTGATCGGATGCTGGTTCGCAATGCTTACAACCTGGTATCTTCTGTGAAGGACTTGTTAGCCCGTATGGAAAGTGCTGCTATCCTGGTAGGTGTTAACTCACTAAATGAAAATAGATAGGCGTGATTAGTCGTGGGTTGAGGACGTGTTGCCATAGGAACATCTGGGTCATGACCTAAACGGGAAAGGGAAGGGGAGGAAAAGAAGGCGGGTGGTTGTCTGAATATCAATTTTTTTTAGTTTGAAAATTGAATTCGTAATTGCTAACTTCAGGGGGTTCAAGTCGATTACTTCCCAAATATGAAAAAAATGGGTTTATTCTCAACATTTTGAGCTTTGGGCGGCAGGGGGTGATGACGACGATAATCAGAAGAAGAAAAGATCCACAAAGCCATAAAAACTTGTCTAAGGCTGTTGCTGCCTTCCTTCATTTCAAAACATCCAACAACATCTTGCTCATCCATCCATTTCAATAATTTGCCACAGGCATCTCTTCCCACTATGCAAATGTTTACAGTTAGTTGTTGTAATTTTTTATCAAACAAGAGTGAGTCTGTGGTGATTGCTTATAAATGTTGAATATTTTCCGGGACCAGCGGAGATGATGTTCGATGGGAGTTTGTTCCAATGGGTGTTGTGCGAGGGTGGAAGCTCATCATTGGAACCATACCTGCTTACAGGCTTATTTCATTGAGGGTCGGTGAACAGCCTTTTTTTTCTTGCAGCATTTTGAAAATCTTGAAGAAAATATTATTGCATAAAATAGTATGGAAATAAATGTATTTTTATGACAGAATGATGACTGTGGTCGGAAGAAAGCTGCTCAAATGAAGAGATTTGATTACACTTCTTTCATCTGAGAATATTCTTTTCTTGATTGAATAGGATTTGCAATAGATGAGAATAATTCACAAAGTTCGCTGGATAAATGTGACAGACGCTTTGAAGGCTGCCGATCATTTATCTGTGGATCTTCACAAAGCCAAAGGTCCAGGTATTATTCTGGAATACAAAATTCACCACGTGTATGTTTCTCTCTCAAATCCATGTTAAGCAGAAAAGTTCAAAGTGGCCCTACACAATAGATTTCAAGTATTATCGGAACTTCTTGAAGAGAGCTAATGTGAGTGGAAAAAACCTTAACTACTTATATAATGAAATCGGCAAGGAAGAACTAGGGGAGACGAAACCACAGCACATGGCCTGGATTTCCAAGGAATCAATGGAAAAAGATACAAACAAGGGGGGAGATGAAGGTAAAGCTCAACTCCTGCAAGAGAAGACTCACCAAGGAGGCAGCCCAAGGAGAATATCAAGAGGTGAACAGAGAGGTAGAGAGAAGCCTCAAGGAAGACAAGCGCAAGTATACAGAAGCTCTGGCAGAAACAGCAGAGGAAGCAATGGTGCATGGGGTCTAATCCTATAAGAGTAAACAAATCGTTACCCAACCTGTAGTGATGTTGATGACTTGGCCACAGACACATAAACTCTGATTTGCCCAATAGCAGGGCTCATCAGTGTGGCTAGAGTATTGGTGACCTCTCCATGCTGGCTGCTACGACACTGTGATGTAGATCAAGCTAACTCTCACCCTAACCCTAACCCTTACCCTAACCCTATCCCTAACACTAACCGTATCCTTAACCCTAACCCTCTAGGCACAAATTTTGGAACTGGCAGATACGTACCATTGATTTTTTCCATTACTAGTCGACTTCTGCATTACATTTTAATGAGCATTTTGTATTTATTTGAATTTTTGTCTTTTTCAGGAAATACGGGAGCCTGACATTGTGGATGAGAAGATAAAAAGCATTCTGTCACTTTTAAGCCGAGTGGCCAAGGAAAATGAACGTTACATGGAGGCAGAAAGGTCCACGGCAGAAATTGACGATCTCGGACTTCGAAGGGTTGAGCGCCACCATCCACCCACATTGACATCATTGGTGAAACCTTAAACATCTACTTTGCCTGAAGTAATGACACTAAAGACATATATATATATATATAGAGAGAGAGATCTCTTGTCCCCCCATCCCATTTTGTTTCATTAGTATTTGCCAAATAAGCAATTTTCATGAGACAATTCTTGCATGCATTGTACTTTTGCGCAAGCCTATATACTTTGTAACACTTCAAATAGGACATATCCTGTAATATGAATGTCTGAAGAAGCTGGAGAGGGATTGATCGAGTGGGACAGATAGTGACATTGAGAGAGAGAGAGAGAGAGAGAGAGAGAGAGAGAGAGAGAGAGAGAGAGAGAGAGAGAGAGAGAGAGA